>UYRT01079481.1:4656-14747 GCA_900617915.1 Gongylonema pulchrum
TGGTAATCATGCACAGGCCGTGAAAATTTTGTTCCATTAAGTTGTTAACTCAGGTGCCAGGGAAGCTAGAAAGTTGAAATTTTAAAGGGAATGTTTTGTGACAGTTCTGGTGGCCAGTCTTAATTTGTCTAGCTAGAAGCATTTGCCGAAAAAACCGGTGCCCGTAGCAACAAAAACTGCGGGGAACCATGCAAAAAACGCACCTTCGCACGGGCAGCCCGTGCGTTGGCCAATTATTTTACCAGCGGAGCGCAGAAAGCCAAAAATGCCAAGGATGTCCTAGGGTGTGAGGATTCCATTTTAATGATGTTGTTAAGAAACTCTAAAACATCAAGCACAGCTATACCAAGGTCCTTCGATCCTGAACTGCACGTCTCCAGTCAGCACCCCTGCTAGTTTATTGTATAAGGGCTACTCTTAGAAGTATTCTAAGTGGTCGTTTAATTCCTAATAGCCGACGTTTACTGGTTGCTCTTAGCAGAGCCAAGTGTATATGTCTTGCCCTTTCAGTTTTACTTTTTCGCTTGGTCGCTTTATTGTGCATTGATATCGTCACGTGTTATTATTCTTTTTTGCATATATGCAAATTGCAAAAACGCATATTAGGAAGAAGCTGTGTGTGTGTGTGTGTTTGTTCGCACTTTTTGTCGCCCACTTTCAAATTGAGGACCAGAAAAGCTAGAAGGTAGAAACTATGGGAGCATGTGCCCATACCATGCGCGACCCTCCCGTTTTAATTTCATTCCCTGCGACGCCTGGGTGCAGCGTACGGATGATTTAAAAAATATGCAAATTTTTTGACGGGAAAGCCATCTCGGGGACCACAAGAGCTAAGGGGCTGAAACTTTGTAGGGGTAATTACTGTGCATGTACTAGCAAAAAATTTCAAATTCAGTCCCCAAGTTTGCGTGGTACTCAAATAAGGGCGTATGAAAGTTCTAGCGGGAAAATTGTTAACTCGGCAACCCGAAAAGCTGGAAGGCTAAAATTTTGAGGGAATATTCCCTGTCCAATTACAACTTAAGTGCTTCAAATTCAGCTTTGAAGTATGTGTGGTTCTTGCATACGGGCACTTAAAGTCTTGACAAAAAAATTTCTTACTGAATGACTAGGTTACTTTTAAAGAACGACTGTTAGATGGAAAATGTACACTTACTTTGCAAAATTTATGGTGATTTATGCAAGTGACTACAAAAGATAGGTGCAAAGCAACAGCCATTTATACAGTAATGATCTGAGTAACTCAAGTCCGGTGCAAAAACGCATAATCGCTCGGGGCGTTGCAGCCTAAGTTTTATCTATATGTTATATCCTTTCTCGAAAGTTGTTCTGGATTGGGAGAGGACCAAACCACTCCTCTTCACGTTCGAACGCAACGCGTTACCACTACTCCACCGGTGCTTAAGCTCCAATGTTCAGACTGGCAGCACATTTACTACATATGTGCCTTTTCAAGGATCTTTGTTCTCTTTTCTGCCTCATTAGACAGTTCCCATCTTTTTCTCTGTGGCAACATTTTGGCCGTCTTCTCGCTGGTTTTCCGCCACATTAACTGGCTCTATTTCGTGCTGTTCTGTCTAGCAGACTTTTATTGTCAAAACCTTCATGTGTCTACAGCTGAAATTCAGACGTATTTAGCACTTAAATCTAAAATTTTCATAGTCGTACATAGGCAAAAAACACTTTAAGATTTCAGCTTTATGCTTCGTTTGCTTCCAGAACCGAAAAATTTTTGCAGAAAATTTCATATGTTCATAAGTGAATTGCCAATGCAGACGAGGCCTGAATCCAAAATTTTCAGAATCATATTTAAGCTGAAAATATTCGCCTGAGATTTCGGCTTTCAATTTTGTTCAGGACCAAGCTGAAAAATTTCTCGCCGAAAAATATACGGGGCTTATACGTACGTGAAACTGAGCCTAAAATTTTCAGTGACGCAGATGGACATGTTTTCTAAAACTGCAGCTTCTTATTTCCTCCGTTTCGTGAATTAGCAAAGTTTCTACCAAACTTTCATGTGTCCGCAAGACAGGCTTAAACTTATGTGAAAGTCGAATTTAAGTTGTTGAGTTCGCACGCAGGAGCGGAATATCACCTTAAAATTTCAGCCTTTCCCGGGTTTCCTGATCCTTGAGTTGAAAACCTACGTGTGTATGTGTGCGTGTGTGTTTGCGTTCGGACATAAACACACACACATACGCACGTAATTACACACATTGGGCTACCATTATATGGGCTTTGTGCGAGTATTGCAGCAGAAAATGCATAAAAATACCCCAGGCTACGGAGCTCCAGACTTGCCGGTGCTACTACGTATTTTTGCGCTAAGCTTGCAAGTCGCTGACAGCAGGAATAGTTTCTGCCTTGTAGTTTAACACTTTTACCCAAACTAGCTCAGTTTCAGTCTCTTACGCATGTTAGGAGAAGGGCGACAGCTGGGATGAAGGTTTTGCATTATTCGGCCGCATGGATCTTCGGCATGCATGATCATCAGTTTTTGCACGAATCCCCTATCGTTTTCTGGGGAAAGTTCACTCAATGAAAAAATGCAAATTTGAAAAAAGTCGGGAGAGAATTAGAAAACTTGCAAAATGCACTCGCTCTTAAGTTCACGAAAAATTTTAATATTGTCATGTCTGCGCGCAAACGATATCATCTTCAAGCTGAATTAAGATCACAAATAAATATAATAGAACACCTCTACAAAGTTTCCAGCTTATCAGATAAGCTGCAAACGAAGTAGATACTTCGCTACAAATATCTTTGAAGCGACGTAAGTCATGACGCAAGTGCGAAACGAAACCCAATTTTGACATAAAATTTCCCACATGAATAGTAATTGGTCTGATAAAATCTCAGCTACTAGGTTAGCTTTCTAGTTGGCACAGTGCCAACTAAAATCTTTGACTTGGCCGTACGTGAGACATAAGTGTGTGCGATAGCTGATTTGGAAATATTTAGTTCATGCATGTACAGAGAATATCCTTGCAAACTTTCAGCTCTTTATTTTGCCTGGTTCTTGAAGTCGTTTCCCGCCGAAGAAATTTGCATATTTCTTTCGTAGGCCTGTACGCGAAATCTGGACGCGTCTGGGCAAAAATTCTAAAACGGAAGGGTGGTGCATGGGGTGGAAATATGACCCGAAAATTTCAGCCTCCAGTTTTCCTGTCTGCCGAATTGAAAGTGGGCGACAAATTTCACTCACATCCAAACACACACACATACACACACACACACACACACACACACATAGACGATCTCTCAACAATATAAGTTTTTGCCTAGCAAAAAAGTACAAAGATTGATGAACCGCACATTCCGGAACTATATTATTCAACATTTCAACGAAACAATTAGAACTGGTGAAGCTAACGATTTATGTATAAATTTTTGCAGTAAGATGTATTGTAGTTTGATTTATAACACCGAAATAGTTCGGGCCGATCCAAAGTATTTAGGATGTGGAAGCAGATACTTAATTTTAGTGGTGCAAAATCTCAGATGAGTGATCGTCGATGCATTCGCCCATCATGTACCAACAGTAGCTAAATTTAGAAATGCATGACTGAGCCGACACCCAGCGGTGCTTCGCTGTCAGGAAATTATCAAAAAAAGTCATCCATTCTCGATAATTCTCTTTGAATCTTTGAAAGATCTTCTCCATTGTACTTTCTGATTCTCTTGTAATGGGACGGTTTCAAATTCAAGTAGTGCGACTGCAATTTTTTGTAGCTCGGATTGTATTTCTTCCACATTTTCCCTGGCGAATTTACAAGATTTCATTATTTTAAACAGTTTAAAAAAAGATCGCGTAGCTTTAAAATAGAGGCAGATCCCCATTTATCTGCTACATTCTCTTCTCTATCTCTTTCTCTCCCTTTGGATAAATTCCAGTTCTTACAAAGATAATTCAATGCAATTTTATGTTTTGAAATTTACTTGAATGAACAATATTGCTTCAAGACAATTGAATTTTTTACTACCAGTGGTGTCAAAGCTTGCATTAAAACCCAGGCTGGAAAGCACCAGGCGAGCCGGTGCGATCATGCGTTTTTGCACCAGACTTGAAGTAATTAGGTTAACTGCATGACTGGTTGTTTCTTTACACCTATCTTGTGCTCTCCATAGCGCAAATCATCGTAAATTTTGCGCAAAAGAAAATAAACAATTTCCGTTTAGCGGTCGTTTTTTGAAAATGACCCAGCCGTTCAATTAGTAATTTCCCGCCAAAAATTTAAGCGCCCGTGCACGAGGACCACTCACGCCTAGGGGTTGAATTCGGTAACTTTAAGTCGTATACTGGGAATATCACCGTAAAATTTCAGCCTCCCAGCTTTGCCTGTTCCCAAGTTAGCCATTTTCCCACCGAAAAATCTCACGGGGCTGCACGCGGGAACCACGCGCACCCAGGCTGGAACTCATCGGGCGGTCCCGTGCGATCATATGTTTTTGCACCGGCCTTGAAGCACTCAGGTCATTAACTGCATGAACTGTCGTTGCTTTACACCCGTCTTTTGCCGTCACTAGCTTAAATCACCATACATTTTGCATAAAGTAGATGTACAATTTCCAATTAATAGTCGTTCTTTAAAAGTAACCTAGCTGTTCAGTGAAAAATTTTTCTGCCGAAGCTTTTAAGTGCACGTAAGTAAGAACCACGCTTACCTCAAGGCTGAATTTGAGTCGTACTTGAACAGGGAACATTCCCTCAAAATTTCAACTTTCTATCTTTCCTGGTCCCCGAGTTAGTGATTTTCCCACTAAAAATTTCATACACCTTTACGTGAGTACCACGGATAGGTGGGAGCTGAATTTGAAATGTCTAGCTAGTACTTGCACAGGAAATGTCCCTACAAAGTTTCAGCCCTATAGCTCGTGCGGTTCCCGAGATCATTTTCCCGCCAAAAAATTTGCATATCTTTTAAAGCGCCTGTACGCGGCACCCAGGCATCCACAGGAGATAAAATTAAAACGGGAGGGTCGTGCATGGTATGGGCACATAATTCCAAAGTTTCAGCCTTCTAGCTTTTCTGGTTCTTGAGTTGAAAGTGGGTGACAAAAAATGCTAACACACAGACACAAACACACACACAGCCTCTTCCAAATATGCATTTTTGCAGTTTGCATATATGCAAAAATGCATAAAAACTAGTTCACAATTTTTTCCTCCGACATATTTTTTGCGTCCTTTACTTCCTCGTGCATCGAATAGGGGACGGTACTGGCTTGAGAAATGCAACCAAGGCTTGACATAACTGTCCCTGGCCTGCAGAACTATTTTAGTTACGCCACTAGCAGGAACTGCCCATGTCGAATATCCGAATCTTGGTTATTCTTAGATTATATGTCAAATAGAAATTTGGATTAATCAAACAAACGCGAATTGAGAGCGCTTTTGAAGCCAGTATCTTACTATAACTATATTACTCTCAAGAACATCATAGTTCATATCTTATGGGAAAATTTGAGAATCTGCATTTAGAGAAAACTTATTGAGACTGACTTCGATGGGAAAAAAAGGATTCGGGTTTGGCAAAGAACTGGGAATTTTGACGAAGGATGATATTTGAAGTGGATGAAAAATTTTTAAAGCAGAAGGTATTGTCAGGACTTTTGGAATTTGAGTGCAGTGGAAAAAATGATGGAAAGCACGCCTCCTGCGCTATTAGCTTAAATCTCGGCCTTCATATCGCTATTATTATATGAAGAAATTTTTTCTGCTCTGAGAATGCATTTTGATGGGGGGCACTTTTACATTTACAACGTCTGTTTGGGCAAGAAAAAAAAGCGGAGGTGACATTATCCTTTCTCGAAGGCGCTATTTTGAGAGTTTTCCTTATTACAGTTTTTCATGTGTCATAAATTTTTGCCATACTTTTGCTTCTTTTTATGCATTTTTGCCTACATGCAAACTGGAAAAACGCATATTGCGACGACCCTGTGCGTGTATGTTTGTGCGTGTGTTCGTCTGTCCGGGTATTTCAACTCGGCAGCCAAGCAAGTCCCAGCGCCAAAATTTTGCTAGTAGATTCCCCGACCAAGTGCCACTCCAGAACAGCGATGCCAGCCCTTACGCAAGTCTGGGCCCCGCTTACGAAGCGGTGAAATTTTGGCGGGAAAATTGATAACTCAGGAACAAGAAAAGGTAGGAAATTGAAGTTTTGAGGTTATGTTCTCCGTCCACATATAACTCAAAGTTTTCAAATTCAGCTTCCAGGTGTGCATGGGTCCCGCGTACGGCCTCCTGAGATTTTCCGGCGGGTAAATGGCTAACTCGGGAACTAGCAAAGCTGGGAAACTAAAATTTTCAGGGAATGTTCCCAACCCACGTACGACTTAAAATTATCAAATCCAATCCCAGTCCTACTTGGTTCTCACGTACGACCCCGCGAAATTTTTTGACGGGAAAGTGGCTAACTCGGGAATTAGCGAAGCTGGGAGGCTGAAATTTTCAAGGAATGTTTCCATCCCATGTACTACTTAAAGTCATCAAATTCATCCCAGGCATGCGCGGTTCTCACGTGCGGCCCCATGAAATTTTTGGCGGGAAATTGTTAAATCGTTAAACGGCCAGACGAAAAATGTTTACTTCCTTTTATGCAAAACTTGCGATGATTTACGGTATTGGGCGCACAAAGTAGGTGTGAAGAAACAACCGTTCATGCAGTTAATCTAATTTGTAAAGCGAGCAAAAGATGGCGCGCAGGAGAAGCAAGGAGCAGTCCTGAATCACGCAACAGTTTGACCAGTGATCTGTCCCGCCCTTTGTGATGAGTATTTAAGCTTGTAAAATTGTTGTTAGATTCAGTGCATGCTCAGCGTTATCTTCGAGTGCGTCTTCCGTGTTATCGTCGTGTATCCCCCCAGTGTTCGCATCGCCGTCCGGTGTCTTCAGTATTCAGGATTGTTGGTGTTCAGTGTGCCCCGTGTTTCGCGTCCAGCAGTCCATTGCAGCAGTCTCTCGCCGCGTTCCAGTTATCGGTACCTTGTCCGCCGCGGCTGTCGCTGCAAGCGCTCGATTTAATTCCGTCGCCCCAACGAATCACTTGTAAGTTTGTATCAGTATTGATAAAGTTCGTTTGTTTACTCCAGTCTGTCCATTAAGAGCCACAGTACATCAGCTTTCATCCAGCTCTCGTCCGAAACTCGTTGTAATCGTAATGTCATCGTGATCGTGGTCTTAAGTTTGATGCAAAAATGCATGATTGCACCGGCTCGCCTGGTGCATTCCAGCCTCGGTTAGTAATTAATATGCGCTTTGATGCTTTCACCACTTTTTTTTTTCTTTTATGTTTCTTCTTGTCGCTAACTTAATCAGGAACTTCTCCACTCTTCTCTTTTTGAGCCTCTCTCATTCACAAAATTTCGTACAGGTTTTCAGAGAAATCTCTCCACAGCAATAATAGCGCTTCTTGCCTTCTTCTAACATTGTGATCGTACCACTAATAATCCGCTTTGTCCATCTGTTGTTTCTCACTTCTGTCTCATGAGCAGTCAAACTCTTCTTCCCAGCATTTATTGATAAACAGCACTTTGCTATTTTTGTATCAAATTTTTATTTTTAGAATATCTTATAAGTAAAAAAAACGTCCTTTCTAAAGCCTCAATTTTGGGAAATGCTAAAATTTTGCATCTCAAGCAGATTTTTTGGCTTACCCTTCTACATTCCAAAAAAATTTCTTGCATTGCTACTAATTTAGCACTAGGCAATTTCACAGGCTCGTCTTTTTTAGTTTTCTCTTTGCAATTGTAAAACGCGAAAACGCATTCTAAACTAAATTATGTGGACAATTTGTAATGCAAGGCTTGCAGCGTAAACATCTTAACCGACCCCCAGTTCCTTCCTCATCTTGCTCAAATTCCTTTTTCAGCAGTCTGTAAAATGGTAAGATTTTCTGAAAAGACACTCGATAATTTGATGAGCTGAGGGCGCCTTTTTCTGCACTCTTTTCGATTCTTTTTTTTTTCTTAATGAGAAAAACTTGTAAATCCTACACAAATCCGGGAAAACTTGGCACTTGATCAACTTCAGTTCATAGCACTCTTTTCTATGTGCGCAATTCATTTGTTTTGACCGATGCTGCATCGATTGATAGTGAGTCTGATGTTAGCGAAGTGTGGTTTGTGCAAATATATTCCTAAAAAACCTGTATTGATTCGTTGTTTCCAGAGTTGCGGAGGAAAAACGGCTTTTCCACTTATTAAAAGGTGCTTTTTAGTGAAAAGCTGCTGATAATATCAGCACATTAATGTTTCAATAGGCTGCTTTTTTGTCGCCACATCCTTTTTCCTGTTCGATGGACCTGGCCACTTCTCATTTCATTTGGAACCTGACGCGTGCTATTAGTTTCTTATAGGCACTTAGGTAGCTCTACCTATCTTGTGGGAGGGGAGGGGTCGAGGGAGGAATGTTATGGAGTGGCTTCGTGATCACCTTCACATCACTAAGGATTAATTTCGAATGCTTAATGCAGAGCCGGACCATCATTTCAGTCTGCCAATTCCAGAGCCCAATTAATAAAGTGTGATTTTTAGAACAACAGTAAAAAAAGGCCTAGAAAATAAGCGACGTTTAAGAGAACAACTAAAGAAGGAAAAATATGTAAAAGTAAGAATTTCCAGTTCTTTAAAAGCGGAACAAATAAACAAAATGTAATTTAAAAGACTGTTCGGTCCATTGAGTTGTATACACTCCTACTCATTACCCCAAAAAGATCTTGTCAGTAGGCCGATGGTGGTGCCAATATCACACATGCCCATAATTAATATTATAAATTTAAGTAATTAATATTACGCGTGGGCAAAGACAAATACAAATAAATGAACACCTATACACTCTCACATACTTCCACACATACGCAAATCTTATAACTTTATACATGTGCGTATACAAAAATAAATACTTACATACATATATACATATATACATACATACATGCATACATACATACATACATACATACATACATACATACATACATACATACATACATACATACATACCGTACATACATACATACATACATACATACATACATACATACATACATACATACATACATACAATAATAAATATGTATACATGCATACATAAATACATACGTGCATACATACACACATACATACGTATATACCCACATACGTAGATATATGTACATGCTTGCATAACACACACACACACACACGAACACACGTACATATCTACATCTGTGTACCTATATAACATAAACACATAGGTACACATATAAATAGTAGTGATCGTCGAGAGACTAACTTGGATCTATTGCCTTTTACCAGAAAGTATCTATTGCTAATCGGCTTAAATGCGGCTTGACTCGAAAAATCCTTTAGAAACCTGGCTTTTTTTCGTTCTTTGCCTGCTTCTAAAACCAAAAACGACAGAGACTTGGGAATTGCTGAAGTTTGTCATGTTATAATAAAACAGAACTCTGATCTCATATCCTCCTAACTCTTCTGCATCGTGACTTTTTAGTTTCATATGCAGTTAAGCCTAACTATCCTCTGTTCAGCTAATTGCATCCACAGGGACTAAAAAATTATGTTTGACGCAAAGCATATCTTGAATTCCGTATTTAATTCAGGTACAGTCCCACTGTCCGCGAATTTTAAAGGCTCATATTAGGTTTTCGCACTAACTTGAAATCACTGGCTGGGATTAACGAATTTCAGTTTTTTTGTCTGATCGCAGAGCTAAAAATCCATAGCAAGCACACACTCAAATTCATAAAATGATCAATATGCTATACTTACATAACTGAAGAAATCGTAAAGCAACATTTTGGGCTGGACAACCATCTCTAATCCATTTTGCAGTGACAATTCGTCCGGAACTCGCGATGTTCATACTTCCATTCATTGATACATTAAACAGCAATGTTTATTACCGAATATAAACGGCAATGATTGTTTAAAGCAGCCAGAAACATGATCTATTTAATGCTTTGCTCGAACGATTGCCTGTTAATGATTTTCACTGCTTTGTACTTTAGTCTATGCAAAGATAATTCAAACATTGGAAAACAGTTAAAAATTTCACGCACCTGCGCATGAAAGCTGAATTCGAAACCTTG
>UYRT01079484.1:0-12734 GCA_900617915.1 Gongylonema pulchrum
TTTGCTGGCTGTAGCAGCGCTATAGCGCTGCTATAGCGCTGCACAGCAAAAACGCATAAAAATCGGAACTTTGCAGGAACATTATCTGTGTATATGTGAGCTATTGATTTCAGATTCGGCTGTCATGCATGCTTGCACGGTCACGTAAAAGTTCGTAGCTGGCACTGTGTCAATTCGAATGCCGGAAAAAAGTAGCTGAAAACTTGTCAGAATATTTGTCATCCATATGTAAAATCGTATGCCTAAGTCGAGTTTCAATTTGCGCTTGCGCTGTTGCCTGGAGCACTTCAAAGATATTTGTGGCGAAATGGCGATTTCGCCTACCGTATAAGCCGCGAGCTGAAACTTTGCAGGGATATTCTGCGTTCATCTGTGGTCTTAATTCGGGTGGAGATGAAATTCCCTGTACGCGGACATGACAAAATTCAGTTTTATCGCAGGTTCAAAAGAGGGGCGCATTTTGCGGATTTCGTAATCCTTTTCCGACATCTTCTGCTTTAAATTTGCATTTTTCAATGAGCAACTTCCCAACGGGAAAACGACTGAGTTTTATGAAAAAAATTGATAATCACGGCCTCGTGATACAACACTATCATCCCAGCTGGGACTCCTTCCTGCTGTGTGCAGAAAAAGGCCAAAAGACAGCCAGCATGAGTCCGCATGTTAAAATCCAACGTAAAAACTGTTCTTGCTGTTAACGATTTTACTGCTGCAAGTTTAATGCAAAAACGCACGATCGCACCGGCAAGCCTGGTACGTTGCAGCCTTTTTCTTTCCTTGTTTTTCTTTTTTCTCTGTTCCCTTTTAATCTCAGCCCTGAGCATGTTAAGCGAAAATTAACACTGTGCTGGCTTTGAAAATGCAGATATTTTCAGTTATTCAGGATACATGAAGTTGACAGTTTAGAACTCACCTTGTTGTAATGCCCTCAAGGAGCAGCATCCCTGAGCGGAAGTTATGAATAGCAGCGGTTCATTCTTCAATTGTTTTAGCAGCAAGCCAAGCATAGGATCTTATTTTCACAAAACCTTAACAAAAATTAAAACATTTTTCTAAAATTGCGTGCAGTTGGTTTTTTTTTCACCGAAACATGTTTATGCATTTGCCTTTCTTGCATTTATGACGACGCATATGGCGTCTGCGTGTGTCTGTGCGCCCTGTCTCACCTAGACTCGTTGAAGAGCTGAAATTATAGGGTCATGGTTTCCTGGGTCATGTACAGGTTCTGGAATGCAAAACGAACTTTCGCATCCACTTACATCTCTTGCAGAGACAAGCACAACTTTGTTTTCCAGTTAACTATGGAACTTCAAATTTCACATCGGCAACAAATATCTGCTGGACGAAACCGTGTAAAAAAAACGCGCACTTTTTAAGCCGCTCACGTGACAAAAAATTTTTTGCAAATCCACAATATACGGCTTTAATCACTGTTCTGTTGTCCACTCTGCCCCCTTTCCTTTAAGCACGCAGCAGGGATGTTATAAGCGGATGAAATCTTGGATATGGCATTGATCATGCCCGGTTTCGTTTTGCTATAGTTTATGATGGGAATTGGCTCTAAGAATAAGTAGTCGATTGTTTATTCCTCTGTTTATTGACGAACATCAGGATGGGTGAGAGCGAAAGCTGAGACGGGGGATGGCGGAATAAAGAGAAGCGTGAGGGAAAAGGGAAGGGACGAGGGCTATGTTTAGTACCTTCGGTTTTACTTCTAAAAGTTAAAAGAAATGACGGTGCCGCTTAACTGTGAAGCAGTTTGTCAGCAGTGGGGCAGTAAAGTATTAATGTCCAGAACCACGGGCACCTTATATATCTTCCACTAGCACCCGCAATATCACTTTCGGATTGTCCTGCCAACTTTAATGTTTGGTGCCGTTTTGGATGCGCCATACAACATGTTGCGCTCGAGGTCATATCTCTCAGACACTTTCCGCATATAGGATTAATGGAGGAAAGAACCGGAAGTGGGGAAGGTACGGCTGGGACGTCATATGATTAGTCTTGCCAGTCAGGCCTCATCTTTCATGTTTTGTTCCATCTTCAGTCCAGAAACCTCAGTTTCTCTCGTTTTCCGAGACAGGTGATGGTATTTGGCTATGGATCAAGTATACATTAGCTTCTGCCCTGCCCTCGTCGAATAGGCAGTCAGGCGAATGCTCGAAGTATAATATTCGGAGGGATGATACAATTACTTAGGCTAATATCCGCACAGTTTGCGAAGAAATTGTGATATTAGTACTGTTTTCCGTGAAAAATACAAACATAGAGACAGACCAAGGATTACTAACAAACTGTCTATCCGGTGATGAAACTTTGGTGATAGCCGTTGTAAAATGCAGATGCGTCCCGGTCCAGTGCACTCTCCACTGCGTCCATGAACGCTCTGTGGAGGTAGTCGAGATCAGGGCACTCACCAAAAAAACCAAGCTAAAAGAGTGTGCATGAGCTTATTTGCCCACAGCGCATGTTACCTCTACCTCCTTCCTGCTACCCTTTCTCCTGTTCCATTCAACTCCAGTTTTCCTCTCTGGCGTAGAGGATACCCCCAACAAAGAACAAATTTTCAGGAGCCAGATCGTTTCACTTTGGAATTTAACTCTACCAGTTGAAAAATCGAGTGCCGTGCGTTAATTTTGCATCCATTTTAGATTATTGACTCTGAAACAGTTGAATGTTTTTTGATAGCTCCTAGCAGAATTGACAGTTCGTGAAATCTGTCATCATTTTAAACAGACTTCTACAGGACGATTTAAAAAACCGATCGCGAACTTGTGAATTCTAACTACCATTTTTGAGCGCAGCGTAGGATACACTAACGTTTTCAAAAAAAAAAGTCCCGCAGGTCGGATTTCCGCCAAGCTACAGAGGAGAATTTTTTGTTGCATTGCTTCTCGTACTTTTTTTTTTTCATTGGAGTGAGTAGTTACAGTTCGTGTCTAAACATTCATAAATGATTTGTGGAAGTGAAAACGTATTATGACAAGGTCATCATGCTATGCGAACATATGTGCTTCTTTGGATAATTCAGCTCCTAAACGAGGATGAATGGTGTGCGAGCACTGCTTTTTCATTTAGCTTATAGGCGTTTCTGGACAGCAGTTTTGTAAAACAAGGACACTTCGAGTTTGATCTCTATGTCTCATTAGCCGCGATTGGGAGACTGACCGAATACCAGTGAGAATTCAGGATAATCATAACTGCAGTGAGAAGTAATAACGCGGATTTCCTACAGCCTTTTTATTTAAAAATAGCAAAAGCGCAAACATATGCTAAGCGAAATCACGTGAGCAGATGATTTATTAGCAGGATCATTGTTTATTCGCATGCGCTTGTGTTTCGGCCCCGTATGGGCATCGCTGCTCCACGGCTCCCTCGCTCGGTGCGTGCACCTCGCTGGCATCCTCAATTTGTTGGGCCCTGTGTTTCGCGATAGTTCTTTCCAGTGATACTCTGGGGTTCCGGCAGAGGATAGCCAAGTCTTCTTAGTGCTGGGAGGGCTGTCTTACCACGCAAGTGGAGGAAGTAGGCGACCAGTCACGCCAGGGCCATGTGGTCAGAATCACCTCCCGAACTTGCTGTTTTTTTGGTTCACTCGTCACCTGCTGCTTTACATCTGAATTCAGGCCAGTTTTATAGTGTCAGGTTCTGACATGCTAAAAACCCCGAGCTTAGTTCACAGAATATTGTTGAACTTGCCAAAGTCGAACTTCCTCGGGTCCTGAGTGCTGATTTTACATCATTAAGCTGAGTTTATTGCTGGAAATGAAGCAGTCTATAAATTTAAAATCTCTGTACTTACACAATGAAAAACATCGTAGTAGGGTAAAGTAACTTCTACCTGCTTTTCCACATTCACTTGCTGTGCATCTTTACAGATTATCACGAAAGCGAAATTCCGTCACCATCCTTCTGCACTTCATTTTCTTTCAGGAATGTAATTTCGCATTTACAGTTAATTTTTTAGCACTCCTTCAGTTGAAGCTTCCCTTCCTTTGATCAAACATTTATCCCAGTAGCTAAGTTTGCGTTTATCTGGCTGGGTTTTCTTCGTCTCACGTAACGATTTTGTCGTTAATGCGGCTCAGATCGGGCTTTTTTTTTTTGTATATGCGCAACTTACAGCTGCTGCTTGAGTAGTTTGTGTAAAGCAAATATATTAGGAGGCATGTTCGTTAGATATCATACTTTCATCGACCCTTTTCCGTTGCGCATTATACATCTTCTGTCATTGGTTTTCCTCATCCTTTGCCCTCGGCCCCACTTCCTCTTCTTCGCACTGTCCTTTCATAACACAAAATGTTATATTATTTAAGTTAAATCTTCGGGTGATTTTCCTGTGTTGTTCATTGAATTATTGCTTAATCAAAGTAAAGCAAGGCTTCAGTTTCAAAGCATCAGTCATGTTATTGTTAAGGAACGAAAATTGTTGAGTGTTGAGCAGCATATTGGTGAATACGTTGCATCGTGTAACTCCGAAATGTATCGTAGGCTGTTAAGGATTTTATTTAGCATAATCGGAAATACCCTGTTGCAGAAAAGGAGTCGCAAATATCAGCGTAAAAGATAATGAGCGATGAATGCTGCTATGTATGTAATGAATGCCCAAATTTTTATGCTACGCTGGACGACTTAGAGAAGCACATGGAACAAACGCATGCAGGAATTCTTCGCTCCGATTTAACCACGACTCTCAGTAGTGCCAGTGTACGGTTCCCGAAACCGGAAGACGATGAGAATGTTATGCAGTATGTTGGAAAGAATCTCGTCGGTGATAAAAACGCCGAATTGATGGAGCATGTATGTGTTGCTAAAATTTAAAATTGCCGCAACTGATTACTCAGTGGCAAGCAGTTATTTCAGGCTTGGATTTCGGGTTGTTCTGCATCCTTTCCCACATCGCTAGCGACCAACAAAGGGGGCTGAGTCAGGAAGCCTTTTTTTTTTAGCAGCGCTTGTTAAATCTACACATTTTTTGAGGAAAAACCCAGGTAGCGACGCACCAGGCTTGCCGGTGCGACCATGCGTTTTTGCGCTTAACATGGAGCAGTCAGATCGTTAACAACATGAATGCTGCTGTGTTACAGATTAATACATGGACTCATTTCGCCTGCATAGCAGTTTAACACTTCTTGGTTTTCCCTTGCATGCAAAGGAAATGGGCTCGGCTGGGACGGCAGTGTTGCATAGCGGGCCACATGAAATCTTAACCTCCAGGATGCATGATTTTGCCGTAAATTTGTTTGGCAATCGGTTGTCAATCGGGAAGTGCAAATTTGGCAATGAAAACGATGTTGGGAGAGGAGGAGGACAGAATCCGCAAAATGCGCTCGCTTTTGAGAATGTAGCACTTGTATTCATGATTCGGCTCAGCTCCTGAGAGTTTTATCTCACCATAGTGATTGCAAAATTTTTGCGTCCACCATTTGTGTAACGCAAGATGCGTTTCGCGGACTTTCGAAGTATATATGACTAGTTGCTTATTTTTACGTTGAAACGGGAGGGGAACGGGGAGGGGGAGGGGGAGAGGAGGAGAGGGAAACTAAAGAAATAAGGGATTTAAACTTACAAAAACTTTGGAGTTTAACAGAATTTGTTAAGGATGGGGATGGCGGAGAAAGTGGCGGCGATTCACCGAGTAGTTCGGATATATCAAATTTTGATGGCATAGTCGACGGTGCTGCATATAATCTAGATGAAAGCACAAATGCAGAAGGCCACAAAACGTTCGCTTGCAGATTTTGCCCCAAACTGTTTGATGAACGGTCACAGGTCTGTTTTTCTAATGAAGTTTTTTTCCAAAACCGTTCTGGACAAATGCTTTAGCCCAGCGCTTATATGTCAGTTTTGAATTAATTCGAGGAAAAGTAGCTGCTTTTTCCGATATGTTGAGGTCCTCATTTTGCAAGTGTTTTGAAAAAATATATCACAGAATTTGTGGAATCGGAAGAGGCGGGCAGGGAACATTTGCATGAGCTAAAACAATTCAATGAAATTTGAGAACAATTGTGGCACACATTTTGCCTGAATAGTTTCACTGATTCATAAATCACCAATGGTTTGGTATTTGGGCGAAAAGCAGACGGAGGGCCGTAGCCAGTCCGGCTGAGCGGTCTTCGTTTTACGCATGATGCCCAAAATGCGCCAACTTCTCATACATTTCTGTTTGTTTGTCGATCATGCTTCCGTCCCGCAAATTCCTTCTTTCAGAACGTCGTTTTGGTTAGATTTCTGTGTTGCGAAGTTCTTGTGTAAGCTTACTGACTTGATGCGGTATTTCTGTGCGATTTAAAAACGAAAATTCTGTGGATTATTACAGATGTACAAGCACACATAACATCAGGATTTAAGTTTTGACTTGAATAGATTAAGTAAAAACTGTATGTGCACTTAGGAACTAGATAAGCACCACTGCAGTTGCAAAAAAGACTCTATTCATCACTGCTGCCACAATTTTAATTTGAGATTAAAGCGAGTTTTTATGCTTTTTTACATCTTTTGCAAATGCAGCAGTTGAAGGCGCACACCAGGGTAGCCTGTATGATCATGCTTTTTGCTCTAGTGGACGTTTATCTGTTAAGAACTCTCACTCCTTTACACTTTAGTGTGTACAAAAATAATCGCTATTTTATCTGGCTTCTAAACTACGAAATTCCTCTTTAAAAATTCCACGTGCCGGATCGTGAAACAGTCGTACGTGAAGCTGAATTTGAACCTAGGACCACATATTGGTTGGGGACATCCTTTCAAGATTTTAGCTTTCTAGTTTTCTAGCTTTTGAGTTGGTGACTTTCGCGTCAACATTTTCACGTGGCCGTATGTGTGGATTCAGCGAACTTGGAGGCTAAATTTAAATTCGTGCGTAGGTAAAAAAAATCCCTGTGAAATTGTAGCCTCCCAGCTTCTTTGGTTCTCGAGTTGAAATCGGTAAATGTACGAAGCTGGAACTCTGCAAGAATTTTCTCTCTCTGTGTATGAGTTAAAGATTTTGAATTCAACCATTGCACGCATTCGCGTCACACATGCAATTGCACAAAGTTGATGGCTGGCACCGCTCCAATTCGAAAATTGGTATCCTGACGTTTGCGGGCACTATGCCGCGTTTATCTTGATCTTTTGATTCTTGCATAATTTCTGTATTCGAGTGAGGCTCTAAACAGGCATCAGGATTTTCCTAAGTATAGATATAAAAATTATGTCAAAGATCAGAAGCTGAGGGTTTTTCATAAAACAGTATGGGGTGCCCAGTAAATCAATCAGTGATTCGGTGACGCAAAATTTCGTAGCTGTGATTTAAAAAGAAATACGTTTCAAATTCTTTTAATTATTTAAGAGAGCATGAAAAAACAAAAAATTTCTCTAGCACAGAACCAAAAAGTGAATTTATTAGCGGTTAATGCCAAACCATTCTCTTTCTAAAAAATTTGATTTTTAAATTTTCAGCTTCAAAAATTCTGGAATTTTATTTTTTTAAAATCTTTATAATTTGACTGTCTTGTCAAAATTGCCACCAGAATGTTTGTTCATGTATTTATTTGTGCTGTTTAGTAAGTTTTGGCCGTTTTTTATCATGCATGACAATCAGTGAGGGAAGTGTTACATGGTTTTCTTGTGGTTACAAAGGTGTCTTACGAAGTAGATAATTTTTGGAGCAGGAATGATGATGCCTAATCGTCTTGACCGTTACAGCTCACGTCTCTTATCTTTTTCACTGACCCGTTGCGTTCCCACCCCTAAGAATGGCAACGGTAAAATACGATGATGCTGTAGGAGCTAAAATTGTTTTGATTTGATACTTCGGTTTTATGGTGCCAGTGAAATGCGGCGTAGTGTCTTCTTGCCTGGAGTCGCTATGATAAATATCTGATATCGCTTCCTTATTCTTTTGGACCATTTTCACTTTGCCGTCGCCTTTTTTCCCCATTAGTTGTGTTGCTGAAGTGAATACTGTTTAGCTGAACATACACTACAAGCATACGCACCGCGATAAGCCACAGTACGAGTGTGATGACTGTCACGTTGTGTTTGCGGTAAAACGTGAACTAAGTACACACATGCGTATACACAGCGGGGAACAGCCACACACGTGCACTCAGTGCGGTAAAGAATTTGGTACTCGACAGCTACTCAAGAAACACTGGATGTGGCATACTGGCGAGCGTTCACATGTTTGTCCACACTGTGCCAAAGCTTTTTTCCAGGTACGTTTTTCTGTATTACCGTTTGCTGATTGTCAAATCCTTTGGACTTTGGGCTTTTGTAACAGTCATTTTACTGTGCAAGATTTGGTCTCCTTGGTGCAGAATAGCAGGCCAAAACTGTCCGGACAGTTGATATGGGAGGTCCTATGTAGGATGCTCCCATACTTCAGGCTCAGCTCTGTCAGGCCCGTCGGTAAGAATTGAGTTGCAAAATTGCCTTGAAAACGAGAAATTAACCTCTTGTTTGTATCTGTTCTGTGATGCAAAACTGCCTTGAAAACAATAAATTAAACTGCAAGAATAAGGCACTCCGGAGAGTTATGATGTTTTCAGAAAGGGCACCTCACGCAGCATCTCATGATTCATGCCGGTGGCCGGCCACATCAGTGTCCGCTTTGCCAAAAAACGTTTATCTTCAAGTTCGATCTCAACCGACACATGAAAATCCACGCGGAAAGAGGTTTTTCTTGCGACAAGTGCGGTCGCTCGTTCATAAAGCAGATGCAGCTTGACGAGCATATACTGAAATGCAAAGGCCTCGTTGGTGGCGCTAGGTCCGTTTGGTCATTTCGTTATCTGTTTCACTTAAAAAACTTTCCAAAACTTTACAGCACCCCTCAATTTTTGCTAAAGAGTAATTGAAGCTGACGGGCATGTCATAGTGGGAAGCATCACTCTGTTGTCGTGCAACGTGTCGAGGGCTCGACTTCGCAGGTAGTACGAGCAGTTCATCTACAATTTGTTCATTTGTTTCGATGGTAAATTGGTACTAGTATCTGCGTAGGTCAAGCTTGCCACCAGCAAAAGTCATATGAGGAGCCGTCAACAGCTTTGACGGAGGGTCGCTACTTTTGGAACTTATTACTACTCGAGTTACTTTACTGGTGCTTCCATCTCTTATAGAGAACAAGTGCAGAGGGGATTTTGATTTTAACTTTGAAATATAGAAGCAGAAAAAGTATAGGTTTAGCATGAAACCGTCCAGTTCTGTGGCTGATTGCTTGTGGTTAACTGGATCCTTCAACCCCGTTTCATACTTCTCAGGTGTGAAGTAACAATATCTTTCACTGCAGGTTTGAATAAGACTTAGTGATATTTTCGCCAAGTCGTTGGCATACCTTGTTCCTATAAAAAAAGACCTAATTCTTGCCGCTCATAACTTATATTCGCACCTTCTGAATAGTACTAACTGATTAAATTAACGCGCTGCTTCCAAGGCTTGCACTGTTCTCAAAATTCGCGTCCTAGTGTGTTAAATTAGCATTTATGGTTCTTGTTAGTTTTTGCCGCCGCATTTTTCTTCGGCCGTTTTTGGTATTCCATTGCAGTTAATGATCTTTTTATTCACACGATAAGCGTGTTTACAACACTCGCAGTAAATTGTCAGTAACGAAAACAAAAGTTGCAAGTGCACAAAGGTGGCCGTCCAGCACCTGGATGTTTATCTAGGAAAAACGAGACCTTCGACTAATTTTTGCACCCGTTTGGTTAAATTTCGCGTTTTTCCAAGAAACGTTGCATTCTTAATAACTGTTGCTCACTCCTTGACCCAGTTTTGCACTTTCAAAAACGCAGGGCGAACATACCGCTGTTTTTTCCTTTCGACTTCTACAATGGCGACACTTCCAAGCAAAACGCGTTGTTTAAGCGACATACTGTTTTCGATGTTGATTTTGGGAAGTAAAAAATTCGTTTAGTTAAGTTGTGCTGCCCGAGCTAACAAGACTAACCTAGTAAAATCCGAAGGAACTGTTGCAAAGGCGTTAGGAGGGATCGAACAGCCCGGGGTTTCATGCTAAAAACGACCAGCGAAAATTGAATCCGCTGCACAGTACTAAAGTTGGTAAATGAGGAAACCATGTTGCAGAAGTCAACCCATCACACGAACAAACACACCGATGAGTGCTGATGCAGGCAACGGTTTGGGAAATAATATCAGTAGCGTAAAGCTAGAGCCACGAACTTCAACGCAATCATCACCTGGTCGGCGACAGTCAGTTTCAATTCAGCAACAACAGCAGCAGCAGCAACAGCACCACCACCACCAACAACAGCGTCAGCAACAACATAACAGAAACACTTCGCAGGCATCAGCCTTTTCTCAAGATGAAATGAATAAGGTTTTCTCTTCTGCCCTTCTGAATTGAAACTCCAGCGATAGACGGATCCAAGACGGACTGCTGGCACGGGAAGAGGCGGCGGCAAGTGGAGAAGGGGAGGATACTTTCCCTAGAACTTTGAAAAAGCCAGGAGTAGAGTTGTAACACTGCTACTTAGAGTTACTTCTGGCTTTAATTTACTTTAGCTTTAGACCCGGGCTTTTGCAGCACTGGAGTCTGTGCCGCTGGGGGGAGCAGTCGTTCCCGTGCGGGCATAGTACCGTTCACAAAGCACGGCGTCCACCAGTTGTCAGCGGAGGAGGTGTTAATAATAAGTGATAAAATGTTAGTTCGTTCATTTCCTATCGTAGTGAAATGCATCGAATATGAGAGAGAGTGTGCGTGTTACATGAAAGACTGCTCACTGAAATCTAGCTTTTTTTTTTTCAGTGATGGTACGCCATATACATGTAAAATGCGTCATTTGTTTCCCAAAGTTTTCCGTTACTAGGAAAGTTTGTAAATGAAACTGTTTAATTGTGAATTTTTACACACTGCTTTTCTGACGGCGCAGAATATTTAGGTAGCTCAAGCGCTGGCGGTTCAGCAGCAGCAACGAGCCCTAGTTGCAGCAGCTGCAGCACAACACAGCGCTGCGACTGCAGCTGCAACGGGAACGAATGCATTGTTTCACGCAAATGCACTGCAGAATTTTGCCCAGAACCTGGTGATCAATGGCGTGAGCGCTCAACAGCAGCAGCCTGCGGGACAGACGTTCTTTTGTGTATTTTGCATGAAGCATTTCAACACGCAGGCCTCGTTCACGTTGCACCTCAGTTTCGTGCATTTCCGGACGAATTTGATCAGTGTCAACTCGCAGAGCTGCTTCCAGGAGCATTTTGAGAATCAGGTATACGGCTTTTTTTACGGGTACTGTAGAAATGCACTGAAGCCACTCGTCGTCTGTTTTCTTCCGTCGCCTCTCTGCATGTGTAAAAATTTGTAACCGGAACTAATTCAGGATTTGTTGGCGGGCTGGTTTCGCGGTCCTGTTACTCCATATTAGCTTCCTGATCCTTAGCCTGGAGATGATAGGTTAATTTTCAAGCGAATATTTCAACGTGGTGAAGAGGGCTGGCGTTCAAAAATATGTTTGGGATGGCATGCTTCTCGTTTGCGCGACGGAATGGAGGCATTTTGTTATCCACTTCAGACACGAAATTGAAATGTTCAAGAGGAAAAAGAGAGGGGGTGCTTAGCCGGTGTTTCTGTTTAGCTAGTAGGTTACTTATAAAACGGGACTCTTTTCTTTTTCTCACTGTTTTCCCTGCATCCCACAGCGTTGGCATCTTCCAGCGAAATGTGATTTTTTTTTACGCAGTTTTGTTTTCATTGCGATCTTCGCCTTATCTCAGTACTACTCTCTAGTTCAATTTCTAATCGCAGTCGAAGCTCAGAGCGGGGGAGCGAAGCAGGCTTTTGGTTTCGCATATTTATGCAAGTGCCAAAACGGTTGTTGGTAAGAGGTTGTGTGTGTGCGTTTGTGATGTGCACATGTGTGTAGTATGTATGTGTTCGTATTTTACTATTCAAGTTAGCAACCAGCAAAATAAGGGAGCGGGAACTTTTAAAGCATATTCGAGCACCATGTGTGATCTCCCCTTTTTAAAATCGTCATTCATGTACGTCTGGGTCCCATGTATGAACGCCGGAAAAGACGTGAATATTCGGGCGGGAAAATGACTTCGGGAACCAGGCAAGACCAGAAGTTGAATTTCGCAGGGATGCTTTGTGCTCTTGCGTGAGCTAAAAATTTCAAATTCAGCTATCACGCATGCCTATGAGACGCGAACTGATACACCGAAATTGAAATCGAAGCATCGATGGCAAAATGCCAACGCGTGAACTAAGGTAGATATAGTGCCTTGACTTTGCTAGAATGTTTGTTGTCCGTAAGTAGGCACGTGGACGTAAATTGACACTTGCCGTAAGTGTGCGACCTAAACATTTTAAATTCGTTTTTAACGCAATCTAAGGTCTCGCATGCGCGCAAGAGAAAGTTTCGCTCGAAACACTATTGGAACCCAATTAATTTGGTAACCAGACTAGCAGGAAGCAGTATTTTTCCTGAGAATGCTTGCTGCTCATTTACGGTCTAGCAAGCCTCCTGCTTGGCATATGCCTTACATAGAGGCGCATCGAATGTTCAAACTATATCGCTGTTGTCAGCCTTTCCTGTCGATTATCAGACAAAGGAAGCTGAAAATTTGCAAAAATATTGTTCGGTTCTCTGAGGTACGAAAAACATCTGGTATCAGCTTTTTCGCAAGCTAAGACCTTATAGACGAACGTGGCAAATATCAAATTACGAAAATGCATGACCGTACCGCCAAAATTGGGCTTAAAATGATATAGGTACATGACGTATTTGGTA
>UYRT01079487.1:1948-12979 GCA_900617915.1 Gongylonema pulchrum
CACTAGCCAAACAGACACAAAAGTTGTTCACTTTTGTGTCACACCGCTCCTCGGGGTTGCACCACAGCATCGTACCGTACTTGCGGAGTACCGCTTTGCAATTGTACTGTATATTGCAGCCCAATATCACCGCTCCGAAAAGATGCATATCCAGGGCGTGGGCGGAGGAGAGGGAGGAGGAGGGGGAGGGGGACGGATGTATCACCGCTTTCAACGCCGACACACCTCATTTCGATACAAGTTGAAGCTTGGAAGTTGAAGTTGTCTTGGTCAATGTGCGGAGTGATGGGCCGTTAATTCGTCGATTCGCACAAGTGATTAAACCCCGTCTTCAGCTGAATGGCGGCATAATGTGGAACCCCCTTCTTTCTTCCCTATTCTCCCTCCAAAGTTTGATGCAAAACCGCATGATCGCGCCGGCTCGCCTGGTGCGCTCCAACTTGGGTTGCAATTTGCATATAGGCAAAAACGAAAAAAAAACCCATGTATGCAAATCAACTAATGTTCATTTACATATACGATCGGGGTTAGGGTCCGGGTTGTGATTGATTTCCATGGATTTCTTAACGATTCTCAGGTTAAGGAGCTGCTTGAAGCTGTAGTAAGGGCGCTCGACAGCTGAGTTTAAAATCTTTAGCTCGTACGTGCATACTTAATATCCCTGCAAAGTTTCAGCTTTCTACCTTGCCTGGTTCGCGAAATCGTTCCCCACCAACATATTTTTTTGGAGGGGCCCGTACGCGTGGTCTAGGCGCGTGCGGAGGAAAATCTTGGAACGGGAGGATGACACATGCGGTAGGAACATATACTCAAAGTTTCAGACCCCCAGCTTTCCTGGTTGCTGAGATGAAAATGGGTGACAAAATGAGCACAAACATACAGCCTCTCAACAATATGCGTTTTTGCTGGCTGTAGTAGCAAAAACGCGTAAAAAAGAGTAACTAGAGAGGCGAAGCTCCACAGAACACGGCTGAGTGACGAAAACAGTGACTTTGGATGCCAGAGGTGGGGAGGTGTTTTTTTATATCGCGATGGTCACAGACCACAAAGGCTGCATAAGTCTAACAGGGGTAGAGTGTCCAATGATTGAGCCGGGATCCAAGGGTGTTGCAATGGCTCCTTGTGAAGTTTTTAACCAAAAACTACAAATCATTGTGTGACAAACTGCTACTGCTGAAGTGAAAACAGGCTGCTGAGGCGATCTTTCAGCAGGTGGTGCGCAAACATAACGGACGAATGATATTTGAGGAAGTAACCCAGGCAAAGAACTAATTTGGTTGCACCTGGCTGTAATAATACTTAAACAGAGAACTCTGCCCTTTTATTTGAGCATATAATTTTTCCCGTGAATAACAGTTTTTAAAACATTCATGTCTGTTAATGACTGAGTTCGGTTACTTACTGTACGTTTAAGGTGAACTGCTACAGTTCCCTTGTCAAGATTCGCCGGATTCAACTTTCTGCCGAAATAGCCCATCACTCGATTCATTCCTCGTGAAGCATCGCAATGATGCTTACAAGGCTAAGAGCTACATACATCGGGTTTGTATTGATAAACTGCTAACAAATTTGCACCTTTCATGATTTTTAAACTTTCACTTATTTTCATGAATTCCACTTGCTAGAAGATCAAAATAAAACGTTTTTTAAAATACATTTAAAGAGCCTCCTATGTGCAAAATTCCAGCCCCTCCTCTCTCACATTCTGGCCCTCCATAAATTATTGGCTGTGAGGGACGGTGTCACAGAGGTAACAAGTACTATAGCAACCATTCGCTAGTAAGGTTGTTCCCTTGCTCTCTCGCTCGAAGGATACATACAAACAAGCTGATGGCGATTTTGATTACTGACACACACACACACACACACACACACAAGTACCATTTACCATGAGACAGTTGGACGGACTGTGGAGGGATTGGTCGCTGTACTGGCAGAGTCGAACTCTCAACCTTTAGCATGAGAGCAGCACCACTTGCCGCTACCTTGTTTATCTGCTTTTACAAGTACAAGAAACTTAATGTTGCGTAGAAATTTTCAGCTAATTTCCCAGTGTTACGCAACAGCGATTTGCAATCCACAACACGGTATTTTGCATTCATTTTCAATTGGCGGCGACAGTGAACACTCCAGAACGGAACAGATGCCTACAACTTTTGCTGGATCTGCTGACTTGAGGAAGTCTGCACGACCAAAGGAAATAGTAAGTGAATGGTAGTTAAATACAGCATTTATTAACTTAACATGAAAGGCAAAAGCGAAGTTTGACAAGAAATAAAAAAAAACACAAGGCACAGTCACAACTGCATCTTAAATGAGCCAAATGAAGAACTCAGCTTGTTTTCTACCTTGTTTTTCACTGAGGGCTCCAAAACTTTACAGTCTGAACATTGAAGAAAAAACAGGTTCCGCAAAGCAGCTGTTGTGGAAACACGATAGCATCAGCTCTAACATACTTTGCTTTACTATTAAAAATAATAGATACGCAAAATTTTAGAATCATCAGGCATCGTTAGATGTTCGAAGACGATTAAAAACGCAATCCACATCCGTTCCGATATGGCAGCGTCTACTACTCACCACATCCAAATCTTTTCCAATTGCTGCAATAACAGATGATAGCAAACCGACTGAGGTATCAAACGAAGAAGATAAAGAAACGTAAGAAATTAAAATTCAACCCAGGCTGGAATGCACCAGGCTAGCCGGAACAAGCATGCGTTTTTGCTCAGCTTTTTGCCCAGGTCTCACCTTTTGGATTCTTTTTGTTTATTGTGCTGGTAGGAATGCTCATCCTGGCGATGCTATGGCCTGTCGGCAAAAATAGCTGCTGTGTCATTGTGAAATGAGCACCAGCAATTCCTTTTTATATGCTCTGAAAATTGGAAATGTTGCTAAAGCGGTCGTTCGCTGAAAAATCCAAATATTTAAATGAACTGGATGTTGGGAGAGGATGAGGGAGGTCATTCGCTGCAAAATGCACTCGTTTCTGAGTCTGCAATAAAGCTGAGTATTTCTCATACCCATCTGCAGGGAATTTCACCTCGAAACAGAATTAAGACCACACGTGAAAGTAGGATATCCCAGCAAAGCTTCAGCCTCGCACATTATCCGATAAGCGAAATAGCCACTTCGCTACAAATATCTTTGAAGTGTCCTAAGTCGTGGGACAAGTGCAAATCGAAACTCAATTTAGGTATACGATTTCACATATGGGCGACAAATAGCCTAACAAAATTTCAGCCACTGTTTTCTTGCTAGTTTTCGAGTTAGCACAGTTCTAAGTGAAAACTTTGACGTGACCGTACGCGATGCACAGGCGTGCACTATGGCTGAATTTAAAATCTTTAGTTCATACAAGCACATAGAATATCCCTGTAAAGATTCAAATTTCTATCTTGTCTGGTTCACAAAATCATTTCTCGCCAATGAAATTTGCATATTTTTTAGGGGGTCCGTACGCGTGATCTAGGTGCGTATGAGGAAAAGTCTTAAAACGGGAGGGTGACACCGAGGGTGAGAATATGATCCTAAAATTTCAGCTTCCCAGCTTTCCTGGTTGATGAGTTGAAACTGGGTAACAAAATTCACTCGCTTCCGAACACATACACACAAAGGACCTTTCCACGATATGCGTTTTTGTTCACTGTAGCTATAACGCTGCACAGCAAAATCGCACAAATATAGAGTGAAGAATCAGCGCAGAATCCACGACATCATTTTGATATGGCCATGCCCCAGAGACGGCTATCTCAAGTAATTTTTCGTTCTGATTCCAGCGCCAATTCGGATCAGTAAATTTTTCCGTACATTACAGTTCCAAAGTGATCGAAACAACCACAGTGGTGGAAATAACATCAATAAATCCTAGAAGAACCAGCTCGGAATATACAGAAATTACTGAATCGTCAGAAACTGAAGAGACTATGCCAACGAGCAGTGAACCGACAGAAAGACCGTGGTGGTGGTTCGCAGCATTAAGGCAACTCGAAAAAAATGTTGAACGTTTGGCAGAATGATAACAGTAATGATAAACAAATGAGCTTTGTGATTTCGTCACTGCATATAATAACTTACAGAAGCAGCAGAAATAACAAACTGGATTTCTAAGAAATACCACATTTTCATCCAAACGCCAACCGCCACTTCTCAGTTTTTTGTGGTCAGATTTTCCCACGTAAACCTTTCCTAATGTTCTGACCTAAATTACTGGACGGCTTTCATCAAAAAAACTTGCGTGAAATGCTTGCTTATTTAATCCAGCTTTTTCAGGAAAAAATAACATCACTCATTTATCGTCATTTCTGTGCAGCAAAACATTCTTCGACTCTTTCCAACTGCTAGGCCTTTTTCTTTCGACCAAGTACCAACTGAACCGAATGGCGAGTTCTTTCTATTGTTTGTGTTCTCCAGACTGAATAAATTCAATTTAATGGCGTCATTTTCAGAAGCATTTCCACTTTCATTTAGAGAACTGCCTGCTTTGCCTCACTAGCAAATACTGGAGAGATTTGAGGCTTGGTACTGGGGCGGGTTACAGGCGTTGGAATGTCGATAACTGACACAAACAAATTTGGCTAGGATTATCTACAGATGTTCTTCACATTTATTCGGTTCATTGCCAAACGTCTACTACCGTGTTTTAGCGCTGCCATTACCGGATGGTACAACAACAGATTTTTCTTCAGGCTCTTTTTTTCGGTATCGCTCCTGTCTTCCGTCAACGACTGTAATTGTCGAGATCCTCACTCAGCCTCCATCCAGTAAGCCACACGATTTGAGTTTTATTCCTTTTCGTCTTTCTTCTTTCTTCTAACAGCATTTTTGCGATTGCGGAAGCCTCGAATATGACCACAGAGAACAAGCGCTTTGAACTCGTTTCGTGCATTCAGACAAAAAGACATTTGTAATACTCGTCAGTATTCGCCGTTATAGTCCAGTCGATATTTTCGGCTTTTTGCTTCAACTCACTATCGGCTTCAAGAGCTAAAACCTTGACTGGAGCTAGGATTGGAAACAACGGCTAGGCTTATGGGGAGGAGGGGGAGGGGCCGGCGGGGGATGGGATGTGCCTATGGGTTTTTTATGCTCCACGCGAAACTTGGTACTGAAGAGAAGTGAATAATTTTGAGTGCACACCTAGAACATTACGTAGAGAAAAAACTCGGTAGCACGATTTTTGCTACTGAAATCCGAACTGTGAAATTAGTGCGCATTGAGCGGCAAACCTCCCCTCAGCACTGAGTTACATGTTGAGCATAAGAAGATCCATAGCGAATCCCGCCATAAACCTCGTCCTTGTTTGCACCTCATGTTCCAACTAAGTTCTTTCGTGTCAATAACCCCACCTCTCCCCATGTCCCACCCCGAGACCTACACTACCAGTCCCGGCCGAGTCGAGTCCAGTTTCTAGTAGTTACTAGAAACTAGTGAATTGGCAAACTATGAGTTGCTGGCAGAATAGCCGGATATTTGCTCTGTTGTGATGGTACTACCGACAGGCCCGTGCGGATCGCGGCGCCTCCGGGCTGAACGGCTTTCGTGTTGCGATCAGTGCAGGCGGTCTGCGAGGACGCTGCCGATGATCGTTTTATTCGCACACATATAGTTACAGAAGGCTGATGACAAAGTGTGGCAGCTGTTTCAGGCAAACGAGCGTTATTATCATGGATTACTGGTAAATCGAGGCTTGCATAGTGAGTCCTCCCTCCAGCATCCCGCGCACGCAGTGCTTCACTTTCTTTTTTAATGCCGCGTAGTCCTCGCACATCATCTTCTGAAAAATTTATTTGCCAGTCGAGATTTGCAGAATGAAAATTGTTCACTCCTGTGAGTGGCTAGCGTCAAGTAGTGCCACCCCCTCCTCTGTAAAGATCGAGAACTTTGCCGTGGCAGTAGGACAGCCAGTCCTCCACCTGTTCGGGTGGTGAATTGCTGCTTGTAAGGTTGCTACTACTGGTGGACCTGTGAATGTACGCGTGCTGTGCGCTTTTTGCAGCTGTTAGCAAATGAGGGACGTAAGGCGGCGTCGATGTTGGCCGGCGACTCGTGGTTGGGGTCGACGAGCATCGATATGACGGAAATGAGGATGGTCTCGACAGTATGCACCGGCAACAAGCGCTTTTCAGCCTTCTTGTACCCGAATCTGTCTTCACCAGGCTCGTGCAGAATCGAGATCAAGTGAGCGAATCAGTGATGAGCAGACCTCATCACTGAACACAAGTGCATTATTGTAAAGTTGTGAGCGGAGACCACCGAGCAGTGAATCCTCCCGTTATGAAGCTTAATTTCCTCTGAGCCTCAATATGCAGAGGCGAAAAAGGCCCATTGTTCGGATGCCATATTCTAGAGGTGAAACGCCTCTTCGGTGGCCGTTGCGGGTAGTCGTTGGAAAGTCCAGAGTGGCGCGAAAAAGGCCACCTCCGCCGCAAACACAGCGTTGTTTAGCTTTTCGAGCCTTAGGCATCAGATAGCATCACACAGTGCTGCCTGCTCGATGCAAAGCTCGCCTCGCCCCGGGTCGTGAGCCGAATCCGAGAGCGTATGCATAGCGCAACGTAGAACATCCGAAAAGAAAGTCAAAGAAAGTGAGTACTTGCTTCCAGGATGAATGAATAAATGGGAACGGGCCTGGGCTGTTTCTTATAGTGCTCTTTTTTTATGCAAAAAGAGCACTTTTCAACGATATCGCGCTCGCATAATCATCTGCTGCGCCGTATATGTTCAAATTCAGAACCATACAGGACAGAAGCTGGCAAGAACACTTATTCAACATTTACAAAACTCTGGCGGGTTACCGGATCTGAATTTTAGTTTAGCCTAGAGAATACGTGAGTCAGCTGCGGCAATCGATGCGGAAGAGAGGTATTCCACTTAGTTCAGAATAGAGCTGGGATACCGCAATGACTGCCGGTAAATCGACCTACGAATTCGGAGAAAGAGCTGGGCCACTTCTGGAAACCGTCCCGCAGAGTCGAGGTTGTCCAGCTGAGGCTGTCTAGAATACGGTGCAGGGTAATCTTCCCGGAAAGCCGAAACTGACCAGAATGAAAACGGAGTTGGGAAGGAGGGCGGGGTAGAACCCTATCCCCCACCCCTTTGTGTACATTAGCCACAAATAATCATAACACAACCCCAGGCTGCAACGTGGCTGCAACGTACCAGACTTGCCAATGCGATCATGCTTTTTTGCGCTAAACCTGCAAGTCTTTAACAGTAGGGATGATTTTTGACAGTAGTTTAACACTTGGACTCATATTGGCCATATTTTGACCTTTTTCTGCATGGAGGGGGAAAAGGTGTCGGCTGGGACGAAAGTGTTACATTATGGAGTCGCTTAGGACCCCAGCGTGCACGATTATCAGTTTTTTGCACCAAGCCGATGTTTTTCGGATGAACGGCCGCTCGTCGGAAAAATGCAAATTTGGAGGAAGTCGGAGAAGGATTACGAGGCCCGCAAAATGCATCCGCTTCCGGGTTTGCGATAAAAATTGAGTATTTCATCTCCAAGCTGAATTAAGGCTAAACGTTAACGTAGAATATCTTTGCAAAGTTTCAGATTCGAACGTTGTCTGGCAAGCAAAATAGCCACTTCGCTACAAATATCTTTGGAGTGTCCGAAGTCTTGGCGCAAATGCAAATCAAAATTCAATTTAAGCATACAATTTTCCATGTGAACGACAAATATTCTAACGAAATTTCAGCTACTATTTCCCAGCTAGTTTTCAATTTGGCACAGCGCTAACCGCAAAATTTAACGTGACCGTATACGCGGCACAAATGCGTGCAATATCTGAATTTGAAATCTTTAGCTCATACATGCACTGGAATTATCCAGCAAAGTTTCAATTTTCTATCTTGCCTGGTTAACGAAATCACTTTCCACCAAAGGGATTTGTACGTTTTTTCGGGAGTCCGTACGCGAGATCTATGTGCGTATGAGCGATGATTTTGGGACAGAAAGGTGACCCATGGGGTGGAAACATGCCTATCGCGATGTTAGATCTTGACGGTAAGACTAGTATGCGTTCCCTACGTGTGTGTGTGAGTGTCTGTGTAACCAACACCTGGATATAGATATATGCATATTTATATTTTAACTAAACAACAAAATATTATTTATACAAAGTAAATTAAAATAGGAGGGAGGAAGAATGTGGCGTAGCTCTGAGGAACCGAAGCTTCCCAAAACAGGGCTATGGAACCTGGCGCTAATACGAGGCAGAATACACCGAATCCTGGAGGCCAGGAGGAGTACTTTTATACCCAAACGACCACAGATCAAAGAAACTGTATAACGCTAAAGGGAATAGGTTGCCCAAAGGTTAAATAGGTGATTAGAGGAACCACATCATAATGATGCAATGGCTCTTCACGAAATTTTAACAAAAAGTAATAAATCATTACGTGATATGCCCCCAAAATTTCAGCCTCCCAGCCTTACTGGTTGCTGAGTTAAAAGTAGGTGATAAAGTACACTCGTTTCCAAACACACACACACACACACGGACGACCTTTCAACAATATGTGTTTTTGCTCACTCTGGCAGCGTTGCACAGCAAAAACGCATAAAAAACTCTTAAACCAATGGACGCCAACGGTCGTGGTCTGTCAACCGATACGACACATACATCATACGAAGAAAATACACCTGGTAATACTATAAATTTTCGCCATTTTCATATTTATCTTCCCGACGTTCCTTAACGAAACATGGGGATAATCACCTTCAGCTTTTTTTTCCTTCCTAATTTTTTTGCCAGCCACGCTGATCAGTTGTTTCTGGCAATTCGTACACCCCATGCCTAGCACAAATTTATCGATTTGGCCGTGATACTGCCTGCCTGCGCAGATTCAAATTCTGCATAAAAATGCAACTTGGTTCTGAACATTTCACGTTCCTCGAACGTCCCACGTGTATTATTCGAGGTCAACACACTTCCCACTAGGGTTCCTTTATTGAGCTCTGTTCTGGAAAGTCAGTTCCTGAAAAATTACCCAGAACGGATCCCATTTAGTGAAAAATGTCGTGAAACTTTCGCCGTTCATCAGTGCAAAAATTGATCATCGTAAATTGATTGGTGGAACTCTTAATAATATGAGTTGCGGCTGAATCAAATTCGAATGATTATAAACATCAGTAATCGGCACTCGACTTTCGATGGATATTGTGGGTGATGTTACTTGGGGTAAATCAGATCTGGAAAACTCGCTATCCAAATGACAAAGGGCGTAATCTGAAATCTGACAACGGATTCCTGCTTTGACTTTTCAAATGCACCTCTGTGGTACGTGAGGTTCGGAGTGAAGCTACTCGTTGTTCAAGCTTTCAGAATCCTGTTTCACCTAGGTTTAGCCGAAGAGAATGCACTGTAGTGCCTGACCAGTAACCTAGAAGCTGTCCAGAAAAGTCTTCGACGTATCAAGACGGTGCTCTTCTATTTTCCTCGGTCTGAACAATGGAAGCATCAGTGTATTTCACAATTTGATAATTTAGCCAAACCAACACAGTAGTTTATCTAATCGAGCCCAACTGAGCTCTAGCAGCGGGATACGGCCAAATAAAACAGCTGCATGTGAAATTTATAAATCGCAAAATTTATTTTTCATATGCACAATGCGTTTTGGCCTTTTCCCGAAGCACAATAGTTTGCGTCACGAAGCCGGCTCAGCCACATCCTACGTGACATTATTTCGTTATGGATGCAACATGGGTGGATGCTTCAAGATACAAAAGACAGATGCAATCCTTCGGTTTGTTCAACTCATCAAAATCCAGGCTGGAATGCACGAGGCGAGCCGGTGCAATCATGAGTTTTTATACCAAACTTGAATTAGGTTAACATGAACGGTTGTTTCTTCACACCTACCTTGTGCGCTCATTACCGTAAATCTTCGTAAATTTCTCATAAAAGGAAATAAATAATTTCCGTTTAGCGGTTATTTTTTGAAAAGATCCAGCTTTACAATGAGAAGTTTTCCCGCCAAAAACTTAAGCGCACGTACACGAGAACCAGGCGTTAATGGAGGCTGGATTTGAAACCTTCAAGTTGTATTTGGACGGGGAATATTCTTCTATTCTCAGCCTTCCAGCTTCTTTGCTTCCCGAGTTAGCAATTTTCCCGCCAGAACTTTCATAGCGCAGCACTTGACCCGAAGGCTAGGTTCTGAATCTTTAAGTTGTATGCAGGCTGGGAAAATCTCTTTAAAATTTCAGCCCTCCAGCTTCCTGGTACCCGAACTAGCCATTTTTCCGCCAAAAAATTTTACGGGCCGTACGTGAAAACCACGTACGACTTGGGGACTGAATTTGATAGGTTTATGTTGCACTTACGCTGGGAACATTCCTTGAAAATTTTAGCCTCCCAGCTCTCCCGGTCCCGGAGTTGGCGATTTTCGCGTCAGGAATCTTTACGGGAGCTGTGCGCAGGAACCATGCACAACTGAGGACTAAATTTGAAATCTTTGAGTTCTATGTGAGCGTGGAACATAATCTCTAAATTCCAGCTTTCTAGTTTTTCCCGTTCCCAAGTTAGCGATTTCCCCGCCAAAACTTTCACCCTCTCGTACGCACAGTCCAGACTTGCGTAAAGGGTGGTACTGCGGTCCGGGGTGGCACATAGCCGGGTACCGATAAGCAAAATTTTGGCGCCAGAGCTTGCTTAGTTGCCGCGTTGAAATACCCGAACAGATGAACACATACACGCACACAGACTATGCAATGTCTGTCACGCAGTTTCATCTCAAGACCTATAAAAGCTGCGGGGCTGAAATTTCGGGAACTTAATCTACATGCACGTGCCGGCCCCAATCTAAAATGGGCGCCAAAGCCCGCGTGGTATCCGCGTACGGGTCCGCCAAAGTTTTTTTGGGGTAAGTTCACAACTCGGGGATCTGAGAAGGTAGAACGCTGAAACTTTAGGGGGATGTTCCCCGTCCAAGTAGGTGTTAATGCACTGAAACCCACCCCCGGGTAAGCGTGGTACCCGCGTATGGGCCCGCCAAAATTTTTTTCGGGTAAGTTCATACCTC
>UYRT01079490.1:0-13074 GCA_900617915.1 Gongylonema pulchrum
CCCCCTCCTCCCTCTCCTTGCTCCATTTACCCTCATTTTCTCATTAAAAGAATTGTGCAGGTCAACAAAGGAATGCGTTCATAAAAAGATTTGCGCTGACGTATAATTATGAATCGTTAGAATGCTACAAAGGGAATGCCTAAATATCGCAATGTTTTTCTTATATGTGGAGACGCCGCGTGGATTTTTGGGGAATTTGACTCTGCAAGCTCATCCAGAACTCCATTTTGTCGAAAGCCAGTGAAAACCATTTCAGAAAACCAACTGAGAAAACCTTGCGACTTCTTGAATTGACAAAGGCGGGAACACTCTTGTGAAAAAGTGAGATGCAAATTTACGTAGTATTCGTCAAACAGACACGGGATGTAAACTACCCAAACACAAGTAAAGCTGTTAAACGCGGTGTTGAAGAAGGTGCTGGTTGGAGTAATAGCCGCGACACAAGCAATATCCTGCAAAATAAGTCAAGAGAGGAATGAAAGCTGGTGTCGATGAGATGAAATGGGATGGAAGCACTGTGATAGAGAGCATAAATTGAGGACAGTAATGATCTGATAATCAAAATAACGACTGGAAAGCTAGTTTTATGCTCAGTGATAAATTCTGTCTCTTCTCTTATTATATTACAGTCTTCCACAATTTGCATATTTTTTTTCAAAAGGAAACAGATTTGGTGGCTTTTTCAATGATAATTGAAGGACTATGTATGCCCTTTTCGGGGTTTTCTTTTCGGCCATGCAAGAGGGGTGAGAAAGGCGTCCGAGATTGGCACCGTGAGGGAGGAAGCGGAGATGTGGAAGGTGCAGTAGTCCGCAGAAGCATGATGCATAATGAACCAAAATAAGCAGGATAATGTGTCTTCGAATAGATTACTGGCCAATCGGTGCGAAGAATGCTGATAGATTGATTAGGCATCGCTTCCTTTTCATTCTTTTTCCGGAAATTGACCGGACCGCGAAGCACCCGACACACTGACGCATGATTTCCCTACCTCAAACTTTCTCCATCCTTTTCCATTCGCTTTCCACCTCGATTCCCTGATATTTGCATAATGAGAAGGTTGCTTCTGTTTGTCAGTCACATTTTCCAGCATCTTGTATTTTTCACTGCCACCTCAGCTGGAATACATTTCCAGTGGCCTCGAGCATTCCATCTGCGAAAGTTTGCATGCGCAACTTGCGTGCTTTGAAAAGAGAGAGCAATGGAAAAACGGAAGAATGCTCGGGACAGATACGGTGCAGCAGAAGCGAAACCGTCTCGACGTGAAAGCTTGTAGACCGAGAGAGCTCAAGGCGTTTTAACCTTAATTTGCATTAAAGCATTTTTATCTTATCATCTAATAACAAATGCTGTCTTGAACCGACGTTTTGCTTACACAACTTTATGGTCAATCGGTATGGTAGCGACTGCTGTGTGGTGCTTACAACAGGTTAGGCGAGTAATGCTTTTCGATAGAGATGAACCAAACACCGTTTACACTGCCGGCGCCCTGACCACCAGTCTCGTTTCTGGTACTGGGAGTTGCAAAGATTCCCGAGAAAATTAATCTAAAATTGAAAACACCAAAGAAATTTTTGGAATTTTAAAAAATCCAGGCATGCTTCTACTGCATAAGGTTTTAATGAATATTTCAAGGATAAATTAACTGTACCAAAAGTGCTTTCGTTCAGGACACAAAGAAAACTAGAAGTATGATAAAGTCGGTCTTGCAGGAATTACATTCAATGCTGCGCTTCTGATCAAGTCATGCTAAGTTCATTCCTAATCGCATTTTTTTACAACTCGATTTCAGAAAGCCGAAAGCCAGCTCCAGAAATGTGCAGTTCGCCCAGAATAAGCATTTTTTACCGTCTGCCAATCATATGAAAATTTTAAAATTCCTTGTACTCTTTTTAAAACGGTTGCCTCTGGTGTCTTAGTGGTGTAAGCAGGAAATGGGCTGTTGGTACGAAACAGGCAAACTTCTGAAGCCAACATGTTCCTTCTCATTCGCCTTTTGTTGAAAACGAAAAGCTCATGCATAAACTTCAGGAATAAAGCCACCTCACAGTAGAAATTCCCTGGCTCACTTGTTAGCAAGGTTGACGATGCTGGCCACTTCCGAGTGTTATGCAGGAAATGAACTGAAGATGTGTCGAGTTCGTGGAATGCTAAAAGACATACAAATCTGCTACCAGAAGAAATCAGTAAGTCAGAAATGACTGACTTGACTGTGACAGCTTCAGAAAATGAGCCAGTCTGTCCGGAATAAAGCATAACAATGCCAGAGGCTTGTATAACACTCGTCACGAAGCCAGTGCTGGGGCTGTAAAGCTCGGTACAGTATGTGAGAATGCACTGGGGCTGGCTGCTGGAGGGGCGTGAGGGAAGGGATACAAAATGAGTTAGTTTAGTTGGGAAACGGAGAGATATTAACTGTTGCTGTGCGAAAATCTCCAGTAATAAATTGATTTTATTGAAACAGCTGCATCCATTCAGGAGGCGCAAGAAGATAGGTCCGAGAACCTGTTAGCTCTATATGAGACTCAAAAATGCATAATGACTATTTTATGGGTAATACATTTTATTGCAAGAGAGGGGGATATCGTTTCTCTGTACAGCTCTCTTTGCCTTCAGTTGCAGCGCCAATTAACGGTCTATCAAATATTGCTATATTGGTACGACTGTTTCACAGTTATTCCTCGCTCATCTTACATGGCCTTAGTCCCAAATCGAGCTTTTACACTGCACAACCACAACAGCAAACATTTTGACCTTTCAGGCAGCATAAATCATAGTTATGGGGGTACAGTCCATTAAGCCTCCACTGTGCCAGTTGCACGTTCCCTTGCCCCTGGAATCTTTTGTGCCTTAGCACTCTGGCAGCAATATATCATTGTCATCTCCCCCATTTTTGGGTTGCTTAAGGAAGCAAATTTTGAGCAACTTAAACTCACAAATCGACCGCAATGACGTGTCGTGTAACTCACGTTTCGGTTAACTCTCAGGCAGGGAGACTTTCCAAAGATTAATTATGCCAGAGAAGTAGACACAGATTTAATGGAATATGATTATACCAGCGGTATGTTGCAGATTTACAGGAAGCGAAAGTGTGCAGATATTAGCGATAAAAATGCACTACATTATTAGGTGCCGACTTTTTTTTAGGTATAAACGATTATTATGATGAATTAAGTCCAAAATTGGAGCCGGAACTGCTTAGGAATCATTAAAATATTAGATTCATGATGCACGAAATAATGAAGCTCAGTAGGTTCATCCGTAAGTGATATTTTGTGGCTGGAGTTTTGCCAAAAACACCCACTCGCTAAAAAGCTTGCCGCATGCTTCCCACGTTGATGGTTACTAAGCAGGCTTATGATAGATTAGATTAACAAGCTTTCTGTCTGCCTCTCCACCTGACCGTGCGTTCAACTTGAGAACAAACGAAAACGAGAAAACCGAATTTTTGGTAGGAGTTAAAGACCGTATATGAGACTAGACACAGCTCAAAATCTTAAAAAAAATCTTAAGGCAAATCGAACCCTCCTGTTATCAACTCAAAACCATGCATCAACTTTTAACTTCAGGACTAAATTTAGGCAAATTTTTTAGTCGCGAACCGAACAAATGTAGTTCAAAATTTTGAAAAAAAAGACATCTTGAAATAATTCGAATCCTCCTCCGACTGACTTAAAACCATCTCTCTCTCAACAACTTGAACTACAACCTTAGGCTTAAATTCCAGCTGATTTTTTAATCCAGAATGCGTAAAGCTAAAAAATTGAAAACACTAGACTGTGCCTTAAAATGTACATTGAAGTTGATCTGAAGAGTTCAGTGCACCTCCTACTTGCGACCTGAAACTCGAATTCAAGCTCGCTGTGCAATTTTAAAGCGGAAAAAGTAGAAATTCAAAATTTGTGGCAAAATTATCTGTTAAGCGCAATATGGATGGCCGATGGTTAGTTTTCAACGCCTACTGCCACCCGATTTGTGTGTCCATTTTCATGCCCAGGTAAGTTCAAAAAGTGAGCCATTAATTGGTCATTTTCGGATTTTGCTCAAAATTATGAAAAAGATGAATGGCTTAAAGTAGCTTTCAAAATTCACTTAGTTTTAGGTTTTCCGTCAAGCTGATCAAAGTAAGTATTAGCCATCATTTTCGCGGTTCCCCTAAAATAAACGCATTACTTAACAACCGGATTAGCAGTGAAATAGTCCACTACTCTTTCATCTCGCCGAAGTGGTTCGGAACGGAGTAAGAAACAGAGAATAAAAATGAGAAAAGAGGATCAGAATTTGATTGATTATTAACATGGAGGGCCGATTGGATAATTGCTTAAAAGCGTTTATTTATTTTCGGTCCCTCTGAATCATTTTGATTTGCCGACTCCAGACAAAAAAAAAAAACACTTTGGACAATCCTGGATAATTTACGAAATCTTTTGTCCTGATTTTAGCTAATTTTGTTGCCTCATCAACTGGACCACTCTTATTTCTGTCGAATTTTTGACGAGTTTGAAAAGTTGATTTATTAGCGTTCACAGCATTAGCAATTAGTGTGGCAGTTTTAATTTTAATCAATTCCCTGTTCAAAGAAAAGAGCGAAGCCGATTTCTTGTAAGAAAAAATAGCTTAGTTTTTTATGCAAAACATGTAATTCTATTTCAAGATTAATTTTTACATTTCGGTTGGAAAACTAGCAGATGACGCTGCCTTTTTCGTTGTATTTCTTCAAGTCAAGAAAATTCACTTGTATGTGCGAAAAACTAAAACGCATTGTCGTTATAATTGGATATTTTTTTGCTTGCATTTTGTCGCCAACATTTGCAACAAGGGCACTCGAAATTTGTCGAGAAAAAATCTTTAATTATCGACATAGGGATCTCTTGGTTTTAGGAACTCAGCTGAGTCCCGTGATCGTCTATCATGGATCCCAGAGTCCAAGAATGACTTATGAATTTGGACGCCAGTATAAGTGTTAGAATCTGCATCAGGCCTGGTCCACTATGTATGTTTCTTTCATCCCTTGAGCAAAGATATGTTGGTTTGATGAAAATATCGTCAGTGGCTACTGTTCTACCCACTAATCGACGTATTTTATAAATGTAGGACGCACTTGAGAAACATTGACGGTACAGCGTTCTTCACACTTTTTGTTAAAATACGCCTGTCAGTACTCTTTATTTATCGAATATAGCGATAAAAAAAATTCACCAGAATGCATTACGCAAGAAAAAGTGCAATAAAAATGGAAAATATCATGAATTTTGCTGGAAAAATCAAAATTCAGGATTCACTTTCCTGCAGAAGATTGGAAAGAGCCACTTGCCGTTTAATCTTACATCTGCTTCAGTGCTGCCACCCGCTAGAGCAACTGAATTTAAATTTCAAAATATTTTTCCGGAAAATCGAGAAGCTTTTCAGTTACTTAGAAAAAGAGACAAACAGCAAATTTTCGAAATATTTCATTTTTGATATATTATTGAGTAAGAATTGAAATTCGGCATTTAAATTTTTGGCTTCTGCGACAAACTTTTCGAGTTTTTCGAAAAGAAAATAATAATAATTTGTGTAAAAATTTGGCAGGAAAAAAACGCATGATTGAATTGCAGAAAATAAAATTAAAGTAAGATTTAGTTGGGAAAAAAGTGGCTGGGGTGGAGTATGCGATAGAGCAAATACCTCATTTTAGTCCAAAAGTGATTTTCAAATTTGTTTTAACTTTAACTCAACGCCAGTAATCAGCAAGATGTTCCGGAATTCAGCAAGATATTTCGGAAAAGTAGCAAATTAGGTACCAACTCATCTGCTTACCTGTGGGAATGATTTAAACGTAAATAAAGCGCAAAAATTTGAGTGTATGCATTATATGACACATTTGTTCCTCAGTATTATCACTGCCATTATTCACTGCAGTAGCTTTATGATATCATCAGTAGTGTGGGAAAGTGCAATTTGAGGTTGCGTGCAGCTACTACTCCTTGTGAGGAATGGTACCCCACAAAAATTTGTAAAGTTTTTCTTGCGCAATTTTGTGCTGAGTACTACCCCGATTGACAAGCACAGTTGACAGTTTATTAAGACCAGGTAAATATTTTTTTTTAATGAAATATTCGAAAAGGCGGTTGGCAAAAGAGGCAGCTGATTGAACGAGCATTGGTCGGTGCACATTAGAACAGATGTGAGGCGATGAATTATGCGGCCAAGGAAGTGAAAAAATTGAATTTATTAACTGTAAATATTGATAATGAGTAAATAATAGCGGGGGTGGCAGCGGGAATTGACATCCTCGTCATCGTCGCAGGAGGTGGAGCAACAACAGGTGGGGAAGGGGAGCTTGGTGAGAAAGGAAGGAGGGTGGGAGCGGGGGAGGGGAGCGGAAGGGGGAGGGAAAGGGACGGGAATGAGGGAAGATGCAGCAAATGACAAAGCGTATTCCCAAACAACCAATTAACACGGCTAATTAATCAGCTGCTCAGTTTAAAGTTTGTTTAACAGAGGGAACAGCTGACTTTAACTCCTCGACCTCCGACAAATTTTGGGTGCAGACACACACAAGCATTCATGCACACACACACATACATGCTCACATGCTTACGCACAGACACATGCTAATGCTTGCTCTAAAGCAAGGATCCCGAAAGAATAGGGAGTTATATGTGTGCATAATTCTGTATGTAGTTATATATACGTATACGAAAAATAGAGAACTTAGCCGAAGAGTATGCGTAGAAGAAATGCCAGTTGGCGCAAATTTCACTGTATCTTTGAATACCTCAACGGGGGTCGCTTCGGAGGGACCCTTTCTTTAATTTTTACGCTCTTTCAAGTGATATTTTGCGTCCTTCCGAGCACACTTTAGGTTTCCGCCTAGAATGGGCGTTTCCATTTTAGTTTTGCACACTTTGATTTCAGCTGAGTAATTCTGGCGCTTCTTCCAGCGCAGCAAAAACGGCTGTGTTTTTTTCAGTATTTTGCTTTTCTCCACTTCCTCTTCTCCGTTTTTTGTTTGAAAATGCAACAAGTTTGCAAAGGCTGTCGACTATCGCGACAGCACAATATTTTAATGGTGTTTAAAAAAGCATTCCTGCAAAAAATTTAGCTGTTGCCTGCTTATGTTTAGAAATATAACTACAGCCTCGCAAACGGACCGAAAGGTGCAGAGACTAATATCGAAATGCGATATTGCTCATTAATAATTTTGGGCATGATCATTCACGTTCTTGAAATTTATGGGAAAGATCATCTCCGTGTTGCTTGTCTTAGTGGGGGCTTGAAATTAAAAAATCCGGAGGCTAATAAGTGCTGAAGGTAGGAATGAGGGACACTAGAAGTGAAGAGAAAACGGCGGTCACTCTTGACCAGCTGCACCGCTTCTGTTCCACTCACATTAGCAGTGGAAGTGACTCGGACCACAAATTGCTTCCCCTTCCCCCGCCCTTCCTTTCCTCCACTGCCTACCCTCCCCTCTCCCCCGCCACTTACTGCTTCTTATTTCGAACAAAAATTTCCAGTAAAACAATATAATTAAAATACGTTTAAACGCTGTCACACTGGCTACCTACCGTATACCACGCTCCTCTTCGGTTGATGTATAAAACGTAGCAAGAGGGACGGTGAATATAATGTATACATGAAAGTGAGAGATGCAAGTATACATTTCTTGCCCGGCAAAGAACAGAAAATGTTTTCGTATTCTCCATCCAAATTTACCCACCATCTATCACCTGAACGATTTCGGTTGGCCGTTTTTGCGGAAGGCAGTGATTTTTTTCAAAATATGCCACTGGCGTGGTAGCTTAGAATCTCGCACTACCCCCTTATCCTATCTCTACGACACTTACAGTTTATGAAACTGCATTCCTGCTATCTGCAGAGAATTCGGAAACAGCTGGCCTTTCACGCGGTAACAAGCGCATAGCAGCGGGTTTTTCATTTTTTTTTCCGAAACTTTGAAGGACAGTGAAGTATTTTTAGCAATCACTTGACAACACACATCAGAAAATGCTTTATTTTTCTGCCGTAATAACTAACACGACAATAACAACAATATGAAAATAACGAAGGAACAAAAACGTCAAAACACTAACTATTTGGAGGAGAATAAAACTTAACTTGAGTTTTCAAGAAAAAAGTACTCCTCCCTTACTGCTCACTGTCCTAGCTATGACGCATCACACGCTCAAGCCTAGTTGGTCCCGAACAAAAAACGCTTACCAGTAGTTTGCTGCAACAGTAAAGGCAAACTAGCAATCCCAGTTGTCTTACGCAGCTAATTTTATTGGGTCTGTAGCAGAGAGTGGACGGACGGTTTTAAGTTTTCTGAAGAATCGTGGGGATTTTTTTTTTTAAGAATTTTTGAAGATACTTACACTGCGTTGTTACCGGAACTAAGGATGAAATCGTGGTTTCCTCCTGCAAATTCTCCCACCCTTTCCTCACATTGCAAAAGCATGTCGAAACCAAGCTAAATGGGATTGAAATTTGTCTGAGGAGTGCAACTAGTCTGAAACCAGTGATAAAATACCGTTGAAACAACAAACATTCAAAACGTGCTTCGCAGTTCTTTGATCTTACTACGGAGAGCAACAAATGAAAAATTTACGGATCTACTAGAAACAGCTAAAATTTTCAACGGCAAAGAATTTGACAGGCAATGAGTATTTTGACAAGAATTTTTCACAGAGATGTTGGTACTTATGAGCAAGAACAATATTTGCAAAATCAGAATTTAGGCAGCAGCCAACTGACAAAGAAATGTTTAAAAAGTCCAGAGCTTGGTCGTTATTTTTGAAGCGGTTAGTTGACTTATCAGTTGCTGTTTATTTTTTTTTTTTCGCTTTTCTAAATATGCGGAATTTAGTAACACAGGAGACACGTCTGACTAGCAATTAAAGCTGAAGAATTGGTGAAGCTTATCGCTACGAATTAAGTTATCCGTCATGAGTTGAAAAAAAAAAAAAAAAAAAAACATAGTGGGCTGCAATAAACACAGCAATACATAGCTGATTCAAACGTCTACACCAAATTGACCGCACTTTAGGACTGATAAAAGGGATGATAAACAACGGACGACTGCTCTTCTTTTGCTCTTTGACTGGGCCAAACGTGATGTACGAGACCAGGACGATCACGAAGGGTTACGCTTGAGCTCGTCAGGTACGAAAAGCAAGCCGCCACAGTGCGAGAAACTCCAAAAAATGGATTCATTTCAAACGCAGAGGTGCAAAATTTAGTTGAAAAATTACAGACATCAGCGAGAGGCGCGAAACAAAATTACACTTGAAAGAACGGCAAGAAACCGAATTCTGCCCTAATGCTGCAAATAGGAGCAAAACGCCAAAGCGGGCGCCAACTAGCCAAAACGAGAGGTGTCCATTTATGCAGAATTCCAGAGATATGATGCATTCATGGAGGCATGGGGCAATGGTAAGATTTTCAAATATACAATAGTATGAGAAGCATCAAATCACTTTTATCACTGAGATAAGCAGCACTGATCGGTTTGGTATTTGGTGCGATTCGCCCTTTTTCCGTCTTTGAAACAAAAATTCTTTACGCTATCAGACGAATAGGGCTGAAGTGCGTTGTGCAACATCATTTTGCAGATCTGCATTTTTCGCAAAAATAAAAAAATTCGAGCACAGTTTCGTTTTGTCGAAATGCGTTGCTCACTGTAGCGGGATTCGTGAATTGCTCAGGACTGGGGCAGAGCCAATGAGGACCGTTTGTTAACTAAACAGAGAAAGCTATTTGCGCGCCCTAATAGCAAATTAGAGCAGTTGCCGCGAGCGAGTGCTGCACTCCATCAATCAACAGTGCCTATTCGCGTATTCGGCTCACTTTGATTGCAACAAAAATAGCTGCTGATCGACAAACAGCCTTGCAACAGCCTTGCAGCAGCATGACCACCATCAGTAAATCGCAGCCTGGCATCCCTCATCCCCGGTGCAGCTGATGGGCCGTAAACAACCTGTGCTTGTTTTATTGACACAAAATGAATTTTAGCCATTCAAGATCTGTAGCAGTCCTGCCGCAGCTTTTATTTTTCGACTGACTTTCAAAATTCCGTTTTTGAGTCAAAACAGGCAGATCAAAAAGTTGACCATAAATCAATTACAGAAAAAAATAATCGGCCAACGCACGGGCTGTCCATGCGAAAATGCGTTTTTTGCATAGTTCGCCGCAGTCTTCGTCGCTATCGGCACCGGTTTTCCTGGTAAATGCTCCTCTTTAAACAAATTAAGACTGGCCGCCAGAACTGTCAAGAAACAACCCCCTAAAATTTCAGCTTTCTGGCTCTCCTGGCTCCTGTAGCAATTTACTCGAAAAAAACTTTCACGGGCCCGTATGTGGGTACCACGCATGCCTGATGTTTGGGTCTGAGTACGTTGAGTTTTACGTGGACGGCGGACCCCACAAAATTGCTGCCTTCTAGCTTTTCAGGTTCTCAAGTTAGCGACTTAGCCGCGAAAAACTTTCACGGGCCCGTACGTGGGTACCACGCATGTCCGATGTCTGGGTTTGAGCTCTTTGAGACTTACTTGAACAGGGAACATCCTCTTAAAATTTCTGCCTTCCAGCTTTTTAGGTTCCCGACTTAACGACTTATTCGAAAAAAATTTTGGCGGGCCCGAACATGGGTACTACGCGGGTAAAAGCGCCTATTTCGGAGATGGCGGCCCGTACGTGCATATAGATTAAGTTTCCCAAGTTTCAGCCCGTAGCTTTTGTGGGTCGAGATGAAAAATCAGTACAGACGCGCAGCACACACACACACACACACACACACACACACACACAAACAAACAAACAAACACACAGACAACCTCTCGTCAATATGCGTTTTCTGCATTGCAAGGCTGCAAAAAACGCATAAAAAGTATTTCACGTGAATATACCGATGTCCTGCTGCTACTGAGCTGTCGATTCCTGAGATGGCGGGAAATCGGAAGCCTTCACGCGAATCGGGTCGTATTTTTTAGCCGCTGTGGTACTAGGACTTTCTGGTGGCAGGTCATGCGCGTTGGAGTGCTGCGAACTCGTAGAACTCTCGGCCGACGACGAAAAGAGACGCCGGCCAGAACGAGGCGAACCACCAGCGGTTGACGAGTCCTGCGGCATTCCTGGAACCGACTTGGGCATTAATCCGAGACGACAGAAGAAATATCGCCACTTCTCGCGCCATCAACAATAATTCGAAAAGGCACGGAGGGGGAGTGAAGAGTGAATATCCTTCCGTAATTTCAGAAATAATTGTTTATCCGCCAAAAGTTTCACAAGGCCGTAAGTGATACCCAAAAGCGCGGGAACGCTGAATTTGAATATGTGAGGCCGTATGTGAGCGAAGGATCATTACCCTAAAATTTCAGCCTTGCAGACTTTGTGGTTCCCGAGATAATAATTTACCCGCAAAAATTTTCACTGACCCGTAGGTGATACCCAAGAGCGCGGGAACGCTAGATTTGAAACTGCAAGATCGTCCGTAGGGTCACAACCCCAAAACTTTAGCTTCCCAGACTCCGTGGTACCCGAGGTAATAAGTTACCCGTCAAAAATTTTCACGCGGTCGTACATGTTACCCGCGGCCAGGGAAAAGCTGAATTTAAATTTTCTGGGTAGCACAAGGGCGGGAGACATGCCCACAAAGTTTCAACCTTTTAGCTTCCGTGGTTCCCTGAGATACTGATTTTACCCGAGAACTTTTACGAGGCCGTACGTGTTACCCGTGGATACGGGAAGGCTGAATTTAAATTTGCCACGTCATCCGTTGGCGGGGAACACTATACTAAAACTTTAGCCACCCAGTTTTTGTGGTTTTCGAGTTGAAAGTGCAGGACAAAAGGGGAGGGGAACCCCGCCTCACTTCCAACCCAGCGGCTGGCATTAACTGGGGAGATGTACGTTACCCAGGGATCGAACGGTACCAGCTGTGTGCAGGAGCATTCCAGTAACATCGAATACCACATAATGACCGTCAGACCTAGGCCCCACGGTGACAGACGGACCTCATACAGCCTTCTGTGAGCGGCGGAGGTGACAAGTGTGGGGAGCGGGGGCGAAGTGAGGTGTGGAAGAGAGTTCTCTTCAGTTTTTTTCGCTGCGGCAGCCGGGGGAACGGCTCAATCGCTCCCTATCCTCTGGAATCGCTTATACCCACGATACGAAAATCCACACAGTGTAGCCTTCTCAACGATGTTACAAGGAAACCACGTTCAAATCATCGTGCATACTGCTAGATCTCAAGTCTCAAGCGTAAAAATTCTCTCATTTCTCCACCCAGTGGATTGTCCCCTCAAGTCACTCATCGATTTTGCTTTGCTTTTCACTGCCACTACTGTGTCCGCAAATCTCGGCCAAGTCAAACCATGAAAAGTAACACAAAGACAGGGAATTTCATAAAAATTCATTACATAAACATAAACTCTTTACAATCAATGACGAGCATATTAGAGATCACGCCGACCAAACAACACATACACATACAACTAGAAATCATGGAACATAGTAGCACAATAAAAAAAACTTTAAATCGCTCCGCATCGTTTCTTCTTGCCAATCCAGTGTCGACCGTCAACAGTGTACATTCGAAAAACCAGCGCCACTATTTATTCATCATATGCGTGGCTGATCGCTGGGTCCTGAAAAGACCGTGAATTTTAATGACCAAATATACTGCAGTTCCAGTCGGAGTGAATGGTGAAGCAGTAGCTGTTTTAGATGTTGAGCAAATGCTATAAAAGATCATTATTTTAATTTACTTCTAAGCATTGCCTGGAAGAGGAAACCATCAACAGTTTCGCAAGCAAAGATGATTGTTAATTGTTATATTTGGGTTATTTCCGGAAGCCTTTACTGCTCAAAGAGCATAAATACAGCGGGAATTTTGACTTTAATACTATAAAAAATTTCCACTCAAGCATTTCGCCAACAATAATTAATAAAAATCATGCGCATATCCATGAATGAAGTGAGGTAACATTGCTATTTTTGTTCCTGGATCACACTTCATGACGATTGATTGTCCTGCCATACTTCTACAATGAGCCCAGGGAGATTAGTTTACGCTAAACTATACTGAATTCTCCT
>UYRT01079497.1:1015-14701 GCA_900617915.1 Gongylonema pulchrum
ATACGGGCACTTAAAATTTTGACCGAATATCTGGCTGAGCAACTAGGTTACTTTTAAAGAACGATCGTTAAATCGAAATTGTACATCTACTGTGCATTATGGTGATTTATGCAAGTGATCGCAAAAGATAGGTGTAAAAGCAACCATTCATTCAGTTAATGACCTGAGTACTTCAAGTCCTGTGCAAAAACGCATGATCGCACGGGGCCGCCCGGTGCGTTCCAGCCTGGTTGAAAGTAACCCAGCTATTCAATCATTAATTTTACCGCCAAAAATTTAATTGTCCGTACACGAGATCTATGCGTCCGTGAAGGCTGAATACTCCTCGTCCAAATACAACCTCCAAGTTGTATTTGGACGGTGAATATTCTCCTAAAATCTCAGCTTTCCAGCTTTTCTGTTTCTCGAGTTGGTAATTTTCCTGCCAAAACTTTTGCAGGGCCACAGGTGACCTGGAGCATATCTGGGGGCATATAATCCGTGCGTTGGCCAATTTTTTATCAACTAGTCAGGGATTGCACCTAGCTGAGTAATTTTCTTTTCTATCTGATAACTTTTTACTAACGGTATTTTACAGTGCTTTGACTCTATTTGCATTGTCTTTTAGACACAAATCTTTTTTTTTTCAGTCCCTCGTTCTCATTTCCACCAATTTTGCTTTATTCACATCAAATTAAGCGCTTCTTGAATGGTGTTTTTCTTAATATTCAATTCCTGCCCGAATGATTTTACTCTACTCAGTTCTCAGCATTAAAGAAAATCAACCACCCTATCCCCCATTCATTAGTATCGTCTGAAGTAACTGCGATGCGGCGCAGCGTTGCCCTATATATATATATATATATATGTATTTATGTATGTATGTATGTATGTATGTATGTATGTATTTATGTATGTATGTAATCTACCGATCCATCTATTTATCTATCTATCTATCTTATCTATCTATTGGAATAACCGCCACCTTACACATCCGAATTTCAAATCCTGAAATTCCCGCTACATAAATGCTATCATTCTGTATTCATTATTATGATCTGCCGCACTAATAATTATTTGTTTTCTTCCAGTTAAAGATGAAACGAAATAACATAGAAGTGTATAACTCAGTGATTAGAAAGCCGCGCTAGAATCTAAACTGTCTTACTAAATAAGTAGATATGCTAAGTAATTAAGCAAAAAAGCTGGCAAATAATCTTTCAGACTAACAAGAAAGTAAACAAGCAATTAAGCAAGCAAATAAGACGGTGTGTAAGCAAGTTTATATAAATTCAGTTCTATAGTTGGAAAAGCAAGCAAGAGAAGCTGTTAATTAGCTACTTAGATAAGTAAATCACCGCATAAGAAAGTAAGTTGTTGAAATAGGAAGTGAGTCAACATGATCAGGACGCTGAAATCGTGTAGGTAATTTAGTATATCAGAAATCTAGTTAGCAAATAACAAGTTAAAATTTGCTAATCCGGAAACACTTACCTCGAGTGATTAAACTGAGAATGGCTTGGAAAAGAAGTCATGTCTGAACATTTTTCTAGATGAATTCGATTGAGATTATTCTAAAAAAAGATGTTTTTGAGAAACTCAATTTTCAAAAACCGATGGAAAAAGTTTTTTTTTTTTTTGTTTCCTCTGAATTCAGCACACGAAACGAAAAGTTCAAGATATAGCGTGTTCATTCGTGAGCAGTAGCAAGGCCAAAATTCTTTCATACCGTTTCTATGCGACCACCAGTGTTACCACCATTTCTCGAATTAAAATTTCTTGAGACACCCATGCAAAATCCATGAAGAGGTGCTGTGACAGAGTATTTGAAAAAAAAGAATTTTTCTTGGAAAATTTTGATTGGAGGGTACTGACTCGTCCTGAACTACAGAAGTTGCTGAACGTTAAAAGCAGATGAAGCCCAAATTGGAAGGCACCAGGCTAACTGGTGCGATCATACGCTTTTTGCACAGTTTCCTGCAGATGTTTAATGCTGTGCTGATACAATTTATGCTCACTTTGGCTTTACTGAGTAGTTTTTAAGCTGATGCTCGTATCCACACGGAAGCAGTGAAGTGTTCCTGGTGAAATTTAGATGTACACAGATTCATACTTAGGGAATATTCACTTGGAAATGTAGCTCTCATCATTCCGTCCGGGTAGAAAGATACGAAGATACCAGCAGTTTTGCAGCCTGAATTTTGCTGTATCGGTATGCGGAACGTAGACCTTAGTGGAGGGTGATATCGCGCACTTAGTGCCGTATGGGATATGCCAGCGTTATCGAAAAATTACATTTTTCTTGCCTGACTAATTAGAGAGAGAGAGAATGATAATGATGATAGTACAGCAAACTGAACATGTCCGTGTGCGAGACAAATACGTAGCCGGAAACCATTCAAAGCTAAAGACCCGCATGTGAATAAAGAACATACTCAGCGAAATACTGCCTTCTGCTCGGTCGAGGTACCAAGTTTTCTGGGTATCAACGGTATCTGGAACTAACAATTTACTTGTGGCGCAATCGAGAGCTGGGCATGTGTCCAGGGCTTAAACAGTAGTATTTTGTTCGTACACGAGGTTAGAATTCTCTCGTAAAGTCTCAGTTTCGTAGCATATCTGGTTAGCGCGACCGGTCCTTATTACTTGGGGAATTTGGCGTGTTGGAACTTGCGACCCAGACGTACGTCAAAGCTCATTTTAACTCTGCTTGTACAATTATTGGAAACAAATATTCTCGTGAAGTTTGAACGCTCTAGTTTACTTAGTTTCAGAATTGGTACTTGCCAGCGACAAATTTTATGTGTTTGTACACGAAGTGTGTACGTCTATTAAAGCTGAATTTGAAATATTTAATTCACACATGCACAGGGAAATCCGTGCAAAATTTCAGCTCTCTATTTTGTCTGGCTTCCGAGATCGTTTTCTCGCCAAAAAATCTGCATATTTTTTTTAGGCGTCCGTACGCAACAGCCAGGCTTTCATGGGTGATGATATTAAAACGGGAGGGTAGCATAGGTGGTGGGCACATACTCCCGAAGTTTCAGCCTCCTAGCATTTCTGATTCTCGAGTTGAAAGCGGGTGACAAGAAGTGCAAACACATAGGCACACAGGCACACACACACAGAAACACAAACACGCACACACACAGCCTCTTGCCAACATGCGTTTTTAGAACTTGCACATGTGCAAAAATGTATGAAAACCTGCGCAGGTTGCAAGAACTCATGCGATCTTCTTTGCATATATTTTAATTTTGTATACTTGCATCACTGTACAAATTTTATTTATCACTTGTAGCATTTCGTTACGCTTTGTTCATCCATTAATCTACTCCTGTATCCACTAACCCACAAGTGTGCCTTCAATAAGCCAATACATGTGTCTTTTTAATCAGAAAGAGATGAGAAGAGGTAGCTACAGACAGTGCTGACCCGGATTAAAAACTTCTTTGTAAACGATGATCGAAGATTGTAGCGATTTGTAAAAATAAAAAAGAACAGAACAGAGAATTAGCACAAAACAAATTTAGCAAAAGCGAATCAGTGGCGTTTTCAGAAAAGGAAGGCTGTATCAGTAGCATATCGAGAGCACAGAAATAAAATCTCCAAGAAATTTTATAAAAGATTTTTTGGTGTTGTGACATGCATTCGTCGTTTTATCGTCTATGCCTCTGTATTAGCAGTAAGCAATAGTGAAGATGAGATTGCACCGTGCACTGTGGAAACCACGAATGCACTAGGACTGGTTTCAAATTATGCGGTAAAAACTCAGAAACAAGGTAGTGAAATGACCATAGAAGCAATTAGTATACAGTTTGCTCTCAGGGAAAGGAAGAAATTCAAAACACTGTTGGTGCCGATTGAAACCGCAAAGATATTTGCAAGTGCCACTCAAAACGCTTGATGTAATATGTGCGCAAAATTTTCATAAGCATAATGTAAGCTTAATTTTCAATAGCTTGAAAAAGAACAAGCGGGATTAAGAAAGCAGTCTTCTACTATAAAACATGTTAAAATTCTTGCTTTCAAGCTTAATGAATGTTAAATTACTTGGGTGCGATAATAAAGGTTTGTTAGAAAGCATTTTATTGGGAAACTAGGAAATTGACTTATTTGAATGGATTACTGCAAACTGACTTGTCTGAATGGATTATGGGTTACTGTTTCTTATTTAAAAGATTACTGCTATCAAAATTGATATGATTTATTGCATACCTTTCCATCGGCTTTGTTGTTACAGATTTCCTGAAGTATGAAGTGGATCACACTGGTGCTAATGCGTCACAACACAGTAAATGATAAAAACCACTAGTAACTGGCGCCCACCGCTTGCTTGGTACTACAGTAGCGTTGTGCTCTTGTGTAAACGGTAGAAAATGAATAGCTTTGCTATTAGCGCAGTTACTGAACAGACTTTTGAACTATCATAACTGCTGCTGGCTAAGCATGAGCAAAATGGAGATACAGAGTGACGTAAGAAGACTTTGGTACAAACCTTTATCTTGAACACCAAATAAACTGGCTCTGAGTTATACCATTCCGGTATTTGTATATCTCAGTGAGTGTGCCAAAAAAAAATTGCTGAACCATTCGTCACCGTTTCAAAATGTCAGTTGTAAGTAATAGGCTTTTGTGCGTTTAAACCGACAGTGATACAAGAAAAACTTGCTTACTTTTCCTTAATTCTTGCAGCTAGAAAATATTACTACCCATCTGTATCTATCAGGAATATGAAGACCATCCAAAAAGTCAAGATGGAAATACCATGTTGGTGATAGTACCAGTACTGGCATCCTTCAACACGCCGGAAGCAGATGTGTCAGTCCAGAGTGGCACATCTCTAGCGAGCATTAAAGTTTTTTGCAAGGCTAACAGTTATCCTTACGCCTAGTCTTGGCCGAATACATTTCAAAGTGGCCTGACTGGTAAAAAGTGCCGACAACTACCGCTTGCTGGCAAGGCTGTTAATGTCTTTTTTAAACAGGTCAGTTAGAGCAAATTAACGTACCAGCAAGAAATTATTATCGACATGATTGAACGAATAATAGACCTCACTTGTAGAAATGATTTTCTGGTACTCAGCACATTGCTTCTTACCACGCGGCCTCTGCCAGAAGAATAGATATATGTGACGCAGTATCTATTTTTAAAAATTCAGTGTCCAGGATTTTCTACAACTGACTTCAAGTAACAGTTCTCCTTCCCGAGTTATCAATATTCCCGCCAAAACTTTCGTCTCCTCGTACGCGGGGCCCAGACTTGCGTGAGGGCTGGTACCGCTGTTCTGGGGTGGCACTTGGCCGGGGAACCTACTAGCAAAGCCTTGGCGCTGGAACTTGCTTGGTTGGCGAGTTGGAATATCCGGACAGACGAACACACACGCACGCACACAAACATACACACACACACATACACAGACAGGGTCGTCGCAATACGCGTTTTTGCAATTTGCATATGGGCAAAAACGCATAAAAAGCTATATTTGTAATTAATTACTTAAAACGAAGTTCGTCAAATGCATATGCACGAAATTTGTTTTAATTCAAATGTTTTAAATGTCAAATTTTTAATTTAAATTCCTGCATTCGTTTTAATTTGCATATGCACGCCTAAAATACTTATAAAAGACCATTCAGCGCAAAGTTCACTCAGTTTCATGATACTTTTTGCAGGAACCATGTTGTTGTTGGACGCTTTTGTTATTTTATTAATATTCACTGGCATCCTCATCCCATCTACCGCACTGACAAAGCGATGTGGCAACATGCGGTATCCGTTAAACTGTCCAAGCAACGCCACATGTTTGGCTTTGCGGAATGTGAGGTATTACTCTCAATCCGTGCACAGATTCGTTTTACCCTTCCTAACTAACTAGCTGCATAAATTTTCGATTGTTTTTATTTATACATACATTTATTTATAAACACATCGGTATGCATTGTGCAGTGACAAGACGTGGATGCTGTTAGGCTAAATATCATGGCTTTGATTCCACTGACGGAACGAACACTCCCAATGTCTGTATTTCGCACACTTTGTTTTTTCATGGTAAATTGGTGTCGATGAATGGGAGGAATTCTGGGAAGAGGTAGTTCAGTCCACAGTTTTTATGGGCATATATTATCACTTATTACTCTGTCTGCTACCTTCCAAAATTCCATGCCAAGCACCTCATCGTGGTGTGGGAGGGGCTACGGACTGGGCAGCGAAGGATGTCCAACAAAAAAAAACTCTGACAGCTCCATCCACGTCAAGACGTGAATGGAGCTGTCAGAGTTTTTCTTCTTTTTTGTCCGGCTAAGTTTGTGGCACGAACTAGTGTCCATCCCCAGCGATTGGCAACGCAGCAAAGGTCAAACAGCTCTTCACACTGAAAAATTAATATGTGATAAAAAACGTATTATGGGGACTAAGATGAATAAAGAAAAATAAAAATGTGCCCATGCGTGCCTATTGGCCTGGTATTTGGTAGCGGGTCGCCAGTTTGAAGGCAAAGGGCTGTTAAGAATTTCAGATGCTGTTCGGATGCTGCCACAGAATGACCTCGGTCTGTTGATATGCACTGATAATTGTAAATCGCTGGTGACCTTCTCTAGGGAATGAATAGGATATTGCGACGTCTTCGGTGTGAGAAATACGGCGAAGGACTGGACACACAGTAATTCGAAGAAGTGAAAAAACATTTTACTCGGCGCTGATGACCGACAGAGGAACGTCGGTGAAATTGGGCTTACCGTAGCAGGCAGTGGTATCCACAAATCATTCCTTGTCAGTTTCGTTCTTCACGAGCAGGCATACTCCTCCTCACGCTAGATTCTTCTTCCACAATGAGTTTTTGAGCATAAATTAATGTTTGTGGCACTGTAATAGTAATAAGTGCAAAGACCAAGATCAGTTGTGTCTTAAGTCCTGGACGCCACTCTTTTGTGAATTCTTTTTTGCCCTGGAGTATTGTTGACGGCATGCACTGTAGGGACGTATTGAGTTTTAAGAGGCTGCATTTTTAGGCAACATAAAATGCGGTTAAGCTTCCGTTGTGACATGAATGGCTGGTGTAAACAAAAGTGCTGGAGGCTGCGAAGTTCACGGTGGTGCTTATTACGCAATTTCACGCATGATATAAAATGCTGTTCAATGGATGGATGTAATTTGGCTGAAATGCCACTTTTTGCCTTCAGTGTATGTATTGCTTTTATCTGTTTGAGAACAATACCGAAACGATAGTGAGGGCAGTCCATCTTTTCTGGAGATCAGATAGGAGAATCCACATTTCCCGAAGAATTAAATGTATTTCAGCAAATTGTTAATTATATTTTCATGCATTTTTTAAAACTGAAAATATTTAATTGTGCGCACCGGGGGGCTAATATGGTTAAGTATTTTTGCAATAAGCCACTGCAAGTTCATAGTAGTAAATTTGGCATATCGTACTGACTGAGCTACCTCGTCAGTGTTGCTTTTTGGCTTATTTATCAAGTGAAAACTAAATTCTTAAATTAAGACCTTCGTCTTTTGAAGATTCATTCCCGGTCTCTGCTTAAACTTTAGAACATATAGGCTGCAAAAAAAATTTAGTTCATGCATTTTGCATTGTGTTCTGAAACGACCTCGAGAAATTTCGACTTTGAAATTTAACCTAACCTGAAATTGTAAAATGAGTTTGAACCCGTGCTAGGATTAGAGGTTAGAATAAAATAGACATTGAGGACTAATTTCTTAATATTGCACAGCGTGATGTTTCAGTTTTTCAAAGTTTTGAACCAGTAGCTTTATTATGCCAAAGTAGCCTGTTCATCGGTAAGAAAACAGAAGAGGATGAAAACTGAGTTCAGCAGTGTGATCACTCACATGACTAAAGGCTACCGTTGCTAAATTCCTGCTTTCGGGCTTACAATTTCCGGTGAATTATGTGCTTACAGGCAGGCGGGCAGGCGAAATAACACAGACATGATCTTTTATAATGCACTCTTTCGCACAAGGAGCGCTTAAAAACAGTTGTTTCAGAAATGTCAGAAACAGAAGTCTGTAGCATGTCAACATCTTACGCAAATTAAAAGAAAACTAAAAAAAAAAAGAATCAGGCTTGACTCAGATTAGTTGTGTGAAGCCTCGGTATTAATGAGGCATAACCGCGCGTTGATTACTACAAGGAACCGATTGCAGGTCGGAAAGTTTGAATTTTCGCTTGCAGCTGAGATATTTGCGGCAGCAGTAACACTGTTGCTCATTTTGACTTTTGTCATTTATCCAATGGCTTCAGCGGTGATTTGTAGATGGATTATTGCTAAATACGCCAGCATCGAATATAATCCGAAATTTGATGCCAATTTACCACTCGCTGAAAAACTCATATTCCAGCACACTGCACAAGTAACCCTTCAACTGAATTAAACTTACACTTCATGTGTTGCGTTATTCCGGCGCGAAGTCTCAAAATATACTGCATTTAGGCATACCAGAGCTTCACAAACAAACATATATATTGCAGTTGCTCTGCCTATGCCGTAAGATACGACCATCGATTTTCTACGGCTTGTAGGCAGATGCATCAAAAGGCTGACGTTCCTGCCTTCGCACATAACTGGCTTTCAAATCGCTGTGGAATTCCATTAATTTTTTTACAGTAAACGATATGAGTTACCATACAGTTGTGATAACACAGGCCCTTGGGCGAGAAGCAAAATTGCACACATATTTTCGTTAGTACAGAAGGATTATGCAACTTGATTTTAGGTTGTGTACATGAATAAGGGTCATATTTCGCAAAATTTCAGCTTCATACCTCTTAATATTTTGGCGTGGGTTTGCTTAGACAAGTGCAAATGCATAAAACTCATAGTCTTGTCACAATGCATCTGTTTGGCTGATACAAAAATGCGTAAGAAATGAGAATTTTCAGAATTGTTCCACAAATCTAGGCAGAGAGCATGTCGCATTTAAAAAGCACCTAATATACCAGCACGGATTCTGAAAAAATATAGATATGTGGTTGAGTTTTTCATGTAACGGTGCAAAGCCATTTCAGGAAATAGGAAGCAATAAACGAAGTCTAGAAGCATCATCAGCTTGTTAGCGCTGCATTCAACTTCATCTGTAAATTAACTTTTTCAAAAAAACATAGCTATAAAATGAAAGCATTAATTACTGTTAAAGAATATAACATTTTCCAGCTTCGGAGTATTATTAGTTACATAACTTCAGCGTGTCGGACAAGTAACACTGAGGTCCATTATTTTGTGATTGCTGTCTATCATATAGTGACATCTGCTCATACTTACTCTCTCTAATTATTAAGCTGCCACCACATTACACCTTAGCTACTGACGATGAGTGTCTAATCTTTGTCCTTTTTTTCTCACCTTTATAAGAATATATGCTCACAAGTGGCAGCCACAGCTCCAATATTTTAACGTGCCAGAATCACTTTCTCTATGAAAAAGGAATTCTCGTGTTGCCAGGATAAAGAGTTGCGCGGAAAAATTAGCTTAGCGGAAAGATAACGACTATTGACTAAGTTTTTGCAATCGACGACTGCTCGCATCGAGTACTGTTTCAGCTCAATGGTATAACCGATTAGAAAAGAGTTCTTATTTCTGCAACTATTGGTGAGAAAAGATCCTAGGGATTCAGCAGGAGTTGAGGCAGTTCGATTTTTTTGCGAGAAAATTAAGCTTCCTCTTAGATCACACGCAGATACTTGCACCTAATTACGATTGCCCATGCTTCTTAGCCGCATATGTAGACCATACCAGCCTCCAAAGCTGCCACCCTAAGAGCAATAGAATTCCGTATCCATATCTCAAATTTTGTCGAATCCTGTCGGTATCCTTGAATAGTGAAATGCAAAAGGGCTGATTTTAGATTTCATGCTTTCACCCAGTAAAAGAATTTTACTACAGAAAAGCGGTGAGCCACTGGATGGATGTTTAACTTTCGAAGAATTTGCGGACGTACTGAAGTCGATGGCCGAGGCTAACTTAACTGAAATGGAATCTGCTGCTGCAACACCGACTGAGCCGGTTACCTATTTGAACTACGAAGTACACGAATCATTGGGCTTTGACTGCGCTGTGGTAAATTACCTAGACTTTTTTTTCTTCAGCGAATTTTTTCAGGCCTGTTTGTCTGTGGCAGCCGGTAATGTGGGTAAGATTCTTTTCAAAGAAGAGGTACGGTCAGATAGAGAAGGGCAGCACCTTTACAAATTGCTTTTAACGTATCCGGTGAGAAAGCACAGTGAAAAATACTTGCTTAGTTACTTAGCAAATTTATGAATAACAGTAAACAGCGGTCAGTAGCTGTTTCATCGTGATGGCCTTTTTCGCCCCAGATACAACAGGCGACTTCTCCATTCGCTCGAGTTCTATTCGCGGCATTCTCACGGCTATGCAGAAACGTTCGTCTGGTCCTTTTTTTCTAGCTGCATTTTCATTGTTCGCCTAGCATCTCACTGATATCACTGGGCAGTTCAAACACCTATTTGTTACGCCTCATTCTCGACACATTACTAGCCCAATGTTTCTTCCTGTCGTATACTGCTTTGATAACTCATCACGCTAAGCAAACACTGCTTTCTTCACAGTTTAGATCTAAAGCATGTTGCTTCGCCGGACTTTCTTCCACTAGTGAGCGCTGTGCTCCATGTTTCGAATTCGCACACCAGAACTAATAATGCAATGAGACTAAAAAGTGACTTTTTCGCAGACAATGTTTTCATTTTGTTAAGCCATAATGGAGGCCAGTGACTCACTCCCTTCATTTTAATTAAGCGCAAATCTCCACCTGTATTGTTTGCTTCAGGAAATGTAGGTATAAGTTCGCAGCAAGAAGGATATCTTATCCGAATGAACACAGCATACGTTGTTTACTCGGTCTTCATAGATTCGGGACTGAATTCCCCTTGTGCTGATGAAAATATATTGACTAAAAGAGCAAAAAAAGTGTAAGCCATAGGAATTTGCGTGTATGGAAAATAACAAAAAGCAACAGTAATTAAAGAAAAAGATTTTGAGAAAAACTCGCCAAGACGGAAAAAAATTTGTGCTTCCGATTTTCTGTTTACGCTGTTTTCATCTCTTTTAACAAACTTTGTTCTACAATTTGCGAATGCTTTTATGTCTTTTTCTAGATCGTTCGTACAGAAACGACAAAATTTGAAAGCCTTCTAATTCGTATGATCGAGCAGGGACCGGGGTATTTTAATCTTGAAGGATATGAATTATACGAGCTTTTTACAGAGGTAAATTAATTTCGTATTGGTACTGCGCATATGCTGAATTTACAGCCGCTTTGTGCATTCTCAAATTATTCTGCATAGTGGAATCAACAAATTTATTTCCACGCTTACTTCTTGAACAAGTACTGGAATATATGACTTATACTTTATTATGTTTTTACAGGTGAGCGAAATTTTTCGTGTGGAGAAGTCCCTACTCGAAATTCCAGCTGATGTTGTTGTTGTTGGGGAAATTCGTGGTAGGTAAGTACTTTTTCTCTCACTTCCATGACCCAGTTCATGAATACAAACATACTACAAAACAAAGGCTACCATTAGGTTCTGTAAACTTGCCGGAAAAGGGATAAATTTTACACTTTTACTTTAATGTCTAAGAATAGATTGAAGGACCAGTGCTAAAAAGGATTCTTTTCCAGACAACACATGATAAGTCCTCGCCTTCAAAAAACTCTGGATATTTTACTTATCATATTTTTATAGCGCTGATTTTTTTTGCTTCAGTCTAATGCATATTATATTATTGATGCTAAACAAATTTCTGGCCCAAACACCTCAGCTTACCGTGAGAGTGGAACCGAATAATCTGTTTCGAAACAAGATGATAAGGCCGGTTATGTAAGCGATAAGAAACACTGTCAAGCCCAAAAGTAACAGCTGCTCGCTATGTGTCAGGAACAAAGATGGCATGGAAAGAAAGAGTTTGAAAACAAGCCCCATTACTTTGCAAGCCTTTGCTTCCGACCTGCAACAGCACGTCAGCACCAAGGGACGGAAGACTGCTCAGAAACCCAGGTAACAAAAAAAAAGCCACCTTGAAACGGTTGCATCTATCGATGTACACCTGCAGCAGAAGGATACTGTCGAGACACTATCAAGAGTATTTATAAGCATGGATGTTGTTGACATCAGAACTCCCTACACTAATCAAAATTTGCATTTTTTGGCTGCAGGAACTCCGAAACCTTGATATTGTAGTCAAGGTGAAGTTAGCTACAAAATGGAAAGCCCGCAGGTCAATGCCGGCCATGGCTGTCTGTAAGGTCGAGAGAAGACGTTTCGTTAGGAGACCTCACGTAACGAACAAAACTGTTTTGCGCGACATTTAGCCGTCTCGTGTGTCAGATGTTCATTAGCTGCACCAGTAAAAAATTTACAATGAAATCTGCAGCAGTCCATGTGCTCAGTTCAGCTGCTTAAGACGAGGAGTTTGATACAGCATGACAGCAGAAGATAGTGTGTGGGATAGTGCTCGAACTTCCAAGAGGAAGTGCATCGGAAGAACACATCTGTCCGCTTGCGCCAACAGTTAGTAGTGGCACAGAGAGCAGACTCATTTGTTCCTTGATTGCATAAAATTCTACAACTTCTAGTTTGTCCTCCTCTCTCCTCGGTCCTCTCGACTTCCATCCCAATTGCTCTTGCATGGCACTATTTTTTTGCATTCAGGTATTCGGACTTATTGCGATGGTTTCAGTTATACGGTTATCCGCCAAGGCGCCGTTATTTGTTTCTTGGTGGTATCATTGATCAAGAGTGTGCCGAATCCATTGAAACAATCGCTTTTCTAGCAGCTTTCAAAGTAGCCATTTTATGAATATTCTCAACGGCTGCAAAACAAACCTTCATTCGCCGACTACTCTGCTCTTCTTTTGTTTTCATTTGCGCCTGGCCGCGTATCAACAGTTTCCCGTTTGGTCCAAGCCGTGCACACGTCCCTCTTCTTTTGCGAAACCACGCAAAAGTTTTAAACTTTACATCACTGCTGCCGTTCCTTCTCGACTTTCGTCTCGTTGCCAGTGCCTCTTGCGCCTTACTCCTTGGCTTCCACTTTTCGTATTTGCTTGTGCTGTTCAGTGTGGTTCTGCTCACTGTTTCTCACTCGGAATGGTTTTCTTGCGCTCTTTTTTATGAATAGTTATTTCGCTTTATATAGCTATAAGCAGTTTCGAGCACAGCACATCTGGGAACCATGACCGGCTACTGTACCAAAATTTTTCTCGAATGTACAGATGCGGCAATTTCGAAATTCTGAATTTTTTTTTCATAAATTTTAGCTTCTCGCTTTTCAGAATTACTTTTTAAAGCAAAGTTATTTAGATAACAGCGCCGCATCACATCTATATAATTCGTGGTGCTACAGAATTTTTTCCATTCCATGTTCGAAATCGTTTTCCCCGCAAGCTCTGTACTATTTTATCATCGTTCATCATGCGGATATGTTCAGAACTGCCGACTGCGGCTACCATTGGCAATAAAATTTTGGCTGTGCATTCAGGAATTAGTCCAAAAGTTAGTGTCTTTCCCGCTATCATTTATCTGTTTTTTGCTGTATTAGGATACAACCCAGGCTGGAACGCACCAGACGGGCCGGTGCGATTGCGCGTTTTTGCACTTTTCGTGCTTGCAGCAAGATCGCAAGGAATCAAAGTAGCTAACCCTGTGAAATACTGGCCCTCGAAGTTCGGGAA
>UYRT01079508.1:2849-14668 GCA_900617915.1 Gongylonema pulchrum
GAAACGCATATTGTAACGACCCTGGTGTGTGCGTGTGTGTGTGTGTATGCGCGTGTGGGTGTGGGTGTGAGTATGTGTGTGTGTGTGTGTTCCCGGATATTTCAGCAAGCTCGGGCGCCAAAATTTTGCAATAGACTCCCCGCCTAAGTGCCACCCTAGGACCGCGGTACCAACCTTCACGAAAGTCTGGGCCCCGCGTACGAGAGGGTGAAAGTTCTGGCGGGAAAATTGCTAGCTCGGGAACGAGGAAAAATAGAGAGCTGAAATTTTGAGGTTATGTTCCCCGTAACTCAAAGATTTCAAAGATTTCAAATTCAACCCCTTGGTTTGCGTGGTTGCCGTGTATGACCCCGTGAGGGTTCCTGTCGCGAAAATCGCTAATCCGGGAACAAGGAAGGCTGGGGAGCTAAATTCTTCAGGGAATGTCCCCGGTACAAGTACAATTCATATTTATCAAATTCAGCCCTTTAGTGTGTGTTGTACTCACGTCCGGCTTCGTGAAAGTTTTTGGCGCAACGCTAACTCGGGAACCAGGAAAGCCAGGAGGCTGAAATTTTTAGTGAATGTTTCCAGCTCATGCACGACTTAAATTCTCAAACTCAGCTCCCAGGCTTTCGTGGTTGTGATGTACGGCCCCGTGAAAATTTTTGTCAGGAAAATTGCTAACTCAAGAATCAGAAAATTTGAAAAGCTGAAATTTCAACAGAATTCCCCTGTCCAAATACTGCGTAGACTATTAGCTTCCTGGACTTCGAGGACCAGTATGTCACACATTTCTATCTACTGGGTTTCCAAGCGATCTCATTACAGCACGAAATATTGCAAAAACGCATGATCGCACGGGCCCGACTGGTGCGTGTCACCAGTGATTGACGTTTCAACGATTTTGGCAATGATGGACGATGGATCGACAACGACGGAGGAACTATAATGACGCCAGCATTGGACCCTTCCTTATTCTTTTTCCGTTTTGTACTTGTGCCGCTTTCGTCAGCGTATATTTTTCCATTATACGTGCATTCGTTCACGTCCCGCATATTGTGTATATATAACAATGATTATATTACCCGAGCTTGAAGTAACGGGCGAAACGACGAGTGAGCGCGCGATTGGCTGTCATTAAATTACGACAAAACAACGTTAGCTGACCCAACAACCGACGTTTAGTGGTATTTTTCTGCAAGCCGACAAAGTCAAGGGATTCTAGCAATGTTTGCTGGCAGTAGAATTTCTTTCAAACTAGCACGGACTGGACTCTTGAGGACAACGAACCAGAAGTATAATTAATTATTTGTTGTGAGCAAAGCAACCTGAGGAAGTAAACCCAGGCTGAAACACACCAGACTGGCCAGTGCGATCATGCTTTTTTGCACTATTTCGCGCTGTGGCAAGATAGCAAGGAATCACAGCTGATAGAAGTTGTGACATACTGGTCCTCGAAGTTCAGGAAGTTAAATGCGCGGCTATGTGGCATGTCAGTTGTAGATTTCAGTTCCAGTGACCCAACGAATGGAAATAAAACCATCTAAAGAAATCACAAACCCAATAAAAGAAATGACTTAAAACTCAGGCGTCATGTGTAAAGTGATATTTTACGGTGCAAACTGTCTTTCATTATTTAGATGTAATAAGGTGATATTTTACGATGAAAACTCACTGTGTCGTGATAATTTCAAAATCAAAATCACTGGCGACGCGCACTGGGCGGGCCCGTGCGATCATGCTTTTTTGTAACATTTCATGCTGTAATGAGATCGCTAGGAACCCGGTAGCTAGAAATGCGTGATATACTGGTCCTCGAAATCCGGGAATTGTGAACGGGTAACAATTCGTTGAAATTTCAGTTTTACAAATTTTCTGGTTCTTGAGTTAGTAATTTTCCTGTCAAAAATTTTCACGGTGCCGTACGTGACACTACGTAGGCGCGAGGGCTGAGTTTGATAAATTTAAGTCGTACATGGGCTGGAAACATTCCCTGAAAATTTCAGCTCCCCAGCTTTCCCGCTTCTTGAGTTAGCCATTTTCGCGCCAAAAACTTTTCACGGGGTCGCACGTGAGAACCACGCATGCTCGGGAGCTGAATTTGATAATTTTAAGCTGAGCATGTGCTGGCACTATTTTCTGAAAATTCCAGCCCCCCAGCTTCCCTGGTTCCTGAGTTAGCCATTTTCCCGCCGAAAATTCTCACGGGGCCGTACCTGATCAACACTCAGACTGAGGGGCTGAAATTGATAATTGTGAACTTTACTTGTACTGGGAACATTCCCTGGAAATTTCAGCTCCCCAGCTTCCCTGATTCTCAAGTTAGCCATTTTCGTGCCAAAAACTTTTCACGGGGCCGTATGTGATTGCCACTTACGCTGAGGGGATGAATTTGAAAAATTTAAGTTTGTAAAGGAAGGTCAAACACAAAATCGGAGATACTTGAGAGTTAATTACAAAATAAAAAGTATATATACATAAAAAAATAAATAAAATGATAAGTGTTATAAAAACAGTCAAAAGATCATATCAGGACCTTTTCTTCGGCGAAGCATTGTAAGCAAATGCTTCGGCATTATGTCGTGACCTAAGTCAAAACATAAAGCGAAAACTGCGCCGGGAAATATCTTCCCGTAGATCTAGGACCATGTTCCCAGACTGAGAGGTAGAAAAACTGGTTTAACTATAAACATAAGGAACATCTTACGAATTCCATTCCCATATCGGAGAATGAGAAAAACTATTTTGCATGCTAATGGAAATTCCTTTGCAGGTGTATAAAAGCACGCCACGACGGCAATCGGGATCGGGCTCTCGATGTCAGCGCGCCCGTCCGACTCTCCGCGTTTCGTGATTCCAGTATTTAACTTGTTCCTGTTATCGGCGCGACCTTACACGGCCCTACAAGGGCATCCTTTGTGAAATTGAAAACTTAGGCCGAAACTTCTTGCGAAGATTGTTTTGTTTGATTGCGATTTATTTGACAGCCCGGTCGGGCATCTTTGTGGCCGTGCAGCTCTTTCCAGTAAAGTACTTCCTGTTATTAGACCTGGTTCCCGTAGACCCACCACACAAGCACATACGTATACACGCAAATCACTTGCATCAAGTCGTCACGAAATCTAGTGCGCATCTTGCTGTTGGACCTCTCCAGCACGCCTACACATATTTCTACTTGTTGAACTTGGGTTAGAAACATTATCTGAAAATTTCAACCTCCCAGTTTTCCTGGATTCCGAGTTGTCCAGTTTCGCGCCAAAAAATTATACGGGGCCGTATCTGAGTGCCACACAAGCTGAAGGGCTGAGTTTGATAACTATAAGTTGTACGTGTGCTGAGAACATTCCCTAAAAGCTTCAGCTCCTCAGCTTTCCCGGTTCCTGAGTTAGGGATTTTCGCGCCAGGAACCCTCGCGGGGCCATACGCGGGAACCATGCAAACCTGGAGGCCGAATTTGAAATATATGAGTTACATGTGGACGGGGAAAATGACCTCAAAATTTCAGCTTTCTAGCTTTTCTGGCTCTTGAGTTAGCAATTTTCCAGCCAAAACTTTCATCCTCTTGTACGCGGGGCCCAGACTTGCATGAGAGTTGGTACTGCAGTTCTGGCGTGCCACCTGGCCGGGGAACTCACCTGTAAAATTTTGACGCCGAAGCTTGCTTGGGTGCCGAGCTGAAGCACCCGGACAGACGCACACACACACACGCACACACACACACACACACACACACACGCACACATACACACCGGGGTCGTCACAAAATGCGTTTTGGTATTTGCATATATGCAAAAAACGCATAGAAACTGAATAAGAATCAGAAAAATCTAAAATTTTTTAAGGTTTTCCTTTCGCTGGTGCGCGAAAAAGACTCAGTAGAAGAGTTAAATTTTAGATCTTTCAGTCGCACATGAGCAGGCAACATTTCCTTAAAATATCAGCCTTCCAGCTTTTGTCGCCCCCGAGCTAGCAATTTCCCGACAAAACTTTCAGGTGTTCATACGTGGGCCGCGGGCGGTTCTAAATTGTTGAATTTGAAATCTTTCAGTCGTACATGAGTAGTGAACATTCCCCTAAAGTTTGAGCTTTCCAGTTTTTCTCATTCCCAAGTTAGCAATTTTCCCGTCAATACTTTCACGTGTTCATGCGTGAGAAGTAGACGCACGTGAAAGTTGATATCACGTTCTTCGGGCCGCACTTGGTCAGGGAACACAGTGGAAAAATTCCAGCATCAAAGACTGCGTAGTTGGCGAATAGAAATACAGGGACAGACGAACACACACACACACACATACACATACACAAACGGGCTCGTCGCAATATGCGTTTTTGCTACCTATTGCAACGCTCTAACGCTACAAGGCAAAAGCGCATGAAAAGCAATTCCTCCTTTACAGTACTACCTAGCGTGGTGAGCTTTTGCACAAGAGCTGGTGAATTAGTAATACTGAAGTAAACGGGGCGCCCTGTATGCGTAGCCGTTAACGCGCAGTAATTACCGAATTGAGTCTTAATATGAATCAGTGCGCGATGAAGAGTAGTAAATAAGGCTCGGAAGGAAGATTTGTTTGCTGCAGCAATAAGTCTGTATCTACAGGAGTTTTTGCGAAGTTTATTGATAACATAGATAGGAGGGATGGATATATCATCTCCGGCGTATGAAGCAGAATATTCTCAAGAATTTTGTAGTGGTTGACGACCAGTCGTGAGACAGAGAAAGGTACTGGAGTACAAACACTGTTACTTCGAATTTAATTAAGGCTGCTGAAACCAAGCTCGTTGCAGTGTAACGAAGCATCGTGCTTCTTGCGCACTACTGTGTAGTTTTTGAGGCCTTGTAAGCAAGCGTCATGACAAATTGTCTGTGTATTTCATGTAAGGCTTTATCAAAACCAGCACTGACTTAAGGGGAAGGACAGCGATGGTAAGGGGTTCGACACCGTACCACGGTTGTATCCTATGTTTGAAGTTGTCATATTCAAGAACAGAGGTACTGGCACGTCTCGCCATTACGGAGATGAAGGTATCTAAAGAGTTAAGAATATCAGTTATAACCTCGCCCGCAGTTTTGATCAGCATTGTTCTGAATTTGGCCCCTTCTTCATTAATTTGGTCTCTTCTTCATTAATTTGGTCCCTTCTTCATAATGTTTATCGGTAACCGGCAACCGAGAGATGTAAGGAAGATTGTGCCCGGCAGGCTCTTAGAGGAAAGCTGAACACGCACAATGGCAGCGTGAAGACAAAAGGTTTGCAAGTTTCACTGGTCTCTCATTGAGACGTCTAGGAAAGGAATATGCGGGTTCGCCTTCGAAGAATAGTTCCTCTGATGTGTTCCTCTGGCGGAAGGCATCGGGGGCGGCTTAATCACGTATTTTTGCTGAAAATTGTTCTGGCTGACTATATAGCTTCAAAGTGCATTGCAACTGCGCATGCGTACAATGCGGAAACTTTTCACAAGTAGCGATATAGACAGACAAACAGCTTAGTTTGCCCGTGAGATGATTGAAGTTCTATGGACGTTACATAGATCGTCTGAAAGTAAACTTAATACTTTCGGCTTTGTGTACGGCGAGGAATTGTTTTTTCGAAACTTCATTTCTATCAAGCGCGGTCACAACAACAGCATGCAACATACTGGTGGTGCTGCCAGCTGTAATTTGACGAGGATAGGAGAAGCAAAACAGATGATTTGACTTCACATCTCGGAAAACGGCAGAATCTGAAAATTAACTGAATAATTCTGGGCTGTACGCACATGGTTAGAAATGTAACCTCTACATCTCACTTGGACCCATATCAAAACGACGGAAAATTTGCAAGACATAGCACTGCACTTCACCACAGTCAAATTTCAAGTCTTGCTTTGTATCACTGGTAGAGTGAACTAGAACCGCACATAGGGTGTCTAGTTCTATCATGCGTTCTGCGCAGTTTTGTCCAGCAGACGCTTGTTGTTAATTATGGTTGCAAAAAACACTGAATAATTATTGTGTGGTCCCTAAGCCAGAAAAATTTCTCATGGAAGATTTCACTTGTCCGGACGTAAGATGCAGGTATGCGCTGCCAAGGCTGTTAAATTTCGGTTGGTAATAAATTGTATAAAATTTGAATTTTTTTGCTTTCTTCGTTTGATCAGCATCTGTATGTTTGTGTTTTTTGTGCGTGTTTATGTTTTTTTTTTAAGCGGAATTTTGATTTTTGCGATTTCCTGCAAGAAAAAACTAGAAGTGAGGGATTTTCGGATGAAAATAAAGACCTTGCATATTCTGCAACGGAAATCACTGGGATGATCAGTGTCAAAATTATTTGACGATAGCAGAGATGACTACTCGTTTGCGTGAGTTGAAAGCATGTTTCAACTGTTTAAACCCAGGCTGAAATGCACCAGGCGAGCCACTGCGATCATGTGTTTTTGCATCAAACTTTGAAGCGCCGTCTCTCGCAGAGAGGGAATAGGGAAGAAATAAGGGGGTTCCACATTATGCCACTATTCAGCTGACGACGGGTGATCATTTGTGCGAATCGACGAATTAACGGCCTATATTGAACAAGACAACTTCAACTTCCAAGCTTTCGCAGTTCCTGAGGTGAAGTGAACTAGTACACCCCTCATTTCCAACAACCACTGCATTTCGCTATTCCTCTCTCCTTTTCCTCCTCCCCCTCCTGCCCAAGCCAGGACACCAATGACGTGGGCAGGAGCCAGGACACCAATGACGTACCCCTCCTCCCGAGTAATTCACCGCCATTAGCAATCGACGTAAATTCAAATTTGCCGCCTATCGTAACTGATCGTAGCCGTACGTCAATGGGCCGCGCCGTTTTTGCAACGTCGATACATCCTACTTATTTCTCACGCGTAACCACTAGGCGGTGGTTGTATCGAAATGAGATGTATCGACGTTGAAAGCGGTGATACATCCGCCCCCCTTCCTCCCACCCCAGCCCTGGACATGCATCTTTTCGAAGCAGTGATTTTGGGCTGCAATATATAGTACAATTACAAAGCAGTACTCTGTGAGTACGGTACGATGCGGTACATTGTGGTGCACAATCCCCCACTGAGCGGTCAGACCTTGTTCACTTCTGTGTTTGTTTGGTTCGTGAGTGGCTGTGGTTGTTCTCGGTGTTCGCGGTCCTCCTTCTTCCGGTCCTCGTTTGTGCTTGGCATGTGCAGGTATTGAGGGGAGGGGGAGCGCCTTCTGTGATTGTTCTGAGGAAGGGATACCGCAGTGTTTTGTGGGGGATAGGAACAGCGGTGTTCGCCTTAGAACAGCCGTGGCACCCCCTCCCCCCTCCCAGAGCAGTTGCGTAATCCACATCTCGGAACAGCTACGGGCCCACTTTCCGGAACAGTAGTTGGATTGGAAAGGCGATTTCGCGACTGTTCTGGGGTGGATACTCGTCGGCGGATCCGGGGGGAGAGGTGAGGGATCCTTCGCCCTTAGGGGCCCACGTGGCAACTGTTTTACTATGCAAAACTGATTTTGCCGGTCTTACCAGCTGTTTTACCGGTTTTTTGCATGAAGTCCGGTCGTTTTTTTGATAAATGCTCGCTTTGTGAAAAAATGATAAATGCAAATTTTTTGAAAAAATGCGAATTTTCAGTTCACTAAAAAGTGAAAGTATTGCTCGAGCGGTCGTTTGTCAAAAAATCCATGTATGTAAATAAACTAATGTTCATTTACATATACGATTACGGTTCGGGTTGCGATGGATTTCTTAACGATTTTTAGGTTCAGGAGCTGCTTGAGGCTGTGGTCGGGGTGCTCGACAGCTGAGTTTAAAATCTTTAGCTCGCACGTGCATAGAGAATATCCCTTACCATGCCTGGTTCACGAAATCGTTTCCCGCCAACATATTTTTTTGGGAGGCCCGTACGCGGGGTTTAGGCGCGTATGGGGAAAGATCTTAAAATGGGAGGATGACACATGGAGTGGGAACATATATTCAAAGTTTCAGCCTTCCAGTTTTCCTGTTTGCTGAGACGAAAGTGGGTGACAAAATGCACTCGCTTTCGAACACACACAGACAACATCTTGACAGTATGCGTTTTTGCTGGCTGTAGCAGCGCTATAGCGATCTAGTAGTGCCTGCTATGGCGCTGTACAGCAAAAACGCATAAAAATGGACATTTTATTCAATGCGGTATGGAAAACCCAGGATGGGACGCACCAGGCGAGCCGAAGCAATCATGCGTTTTTGCACAGTTTCTAGCGGGCTTTTAGTGCTGCGTTAATACGATTTGTGCTTGCATTGGCTTTATTGAGTATCTTTTATTTATTTCATTTTTTCCTCAAATATCATTATTACATCACACTAGTAGATCACATGCGCATTATCTGCGTTACTGGTCACTGCAAGTTCAAATTACCATAAAGATAACTCCATTTGATGTGATGAGTACGTGTAGCGGTTTTCCAGTGAGCATTTATGTTCTTCCGCTACGAATCGTCAGAATCTGATCATGGCTGCCGGTTGCGATTGCTATTTTGCTGCTGTCGTGATAAATCAGGTCTATACTTTAATCATTTTATGCTTCATATCTGGCCCAGATGGCTCATGAAAACTAGTCAGAGAGACGTATGTGCTGTGACTTATGTTGAAATTGCTTACAACTAGGTCAAGGGTTGTATTTGCATTGATAGTGGGCGCATTTACATTTCAAATTTTTAGCCCAAATTCTTTCATCTTTTCCTTAGAACGGAGATTTGCTGTTTCAGTAATGTTGTGATTAAAATCACTCAGTAGCAGTTTCCCTCCCTCTTCCGCAGAACATCTCGCTAGAAACGACCGAATGGTGTCTACTGTTACTCCGGGACTTACGTATGCTCCTGCAATGAGCACATTGCGTAGTTTTAAAACAGTTGCATCTACCCGGTCCTCATTTTCTGCAATTCATACGGAGACTGGGTCGCGGACATCATTTAGCAGAGGTCAAAAAGTAACCTTCGTGGCGGTAGTAGTTGGAACATGCGGAGAACACTTGGCAGCTACCAAACGAGACAGGTTGCTCAGCCAGCGCGAACATCTACTAGAGATGTGGTCGGCTGTTTCCTCTTCGCACCCACACATACGGCATTGGGTGGAGTTGGTAGGATTTGCGGTCCGTGTTCTGGTGGTAAGGGACCAAACAGTGTGCTCCGCAGGCTCTTCTCGCCGATCCCATGCAGTCAGCACGTACAACCGTCTTGTAATCTTTGGTGTTGATTTCATTTGCGAGCACTGCCCAGGTCTCTCCGAGGAGTATGGCGTCGCTTGCTGTGTAGACGTCGGCTCGCAGACAGCGTGAATATCGCTAGACGTCGATTGCTGGGTCAGCCAACGTCGTTTCGTCGTAGTTGAATGATAACCAGTCGCAAGCCCACTCGTCGTATCGTTCGTTACCTTTGACTCGGGTGATAAAACCTTTATATATAAACATAAACAATATGCGCGATGCGAATGAATATACATAAAACGCAAGAATATATGTCGATAAAATACAAATTGAGTAACCCAGGCTGGAACGCACTAGGTGTTGTGGAGAAGGAATTGCTTTCTTGTTCTTCAGATCGCTTTGCTCCAAAATCTCATTACAGCACGAAATACTGCAAAAACACATGATCGCGCGGGCCCGCCCGGTGCGCGTCGCCAATGATTTTGTCATTCCAACGGGTTGGACGACGGAGGAAGGCGAATCTAAAACGATGGATGGACAACACTATGGACGACGAATCGACCGGATATCACTGCTTTTACAATGTTTTTAATGCGTGTAATATTTTTGCCGTTTACGTGTATTCGTTCGCGTCGCACATATTGTGTGTAAATAATAAAGGTTATATTACCCAGGTTTGAAATAGCGGACGATACGACGTGTGGGCCTGCGGTTGGTATCAAGAAACGACGTTAGCTGAGCTAAAAATCGACGTCTAGTGGTATTCACCATGCCTGCGAGCCAACCAAGTCGAGGAAATTTAGCAGTATTTGCTAACAGTACAATTTCCCAACTAGCACGCACCGGACATTTGAGGACAACGAACCAGCAACACAATCATTTATTTTGGAGCAAAGCGATCTGAAGAACCAAGAAAGCAATTCCTTCTCCACAACACCTAGTGCGTTCCAGCCTGGGTTGCTCAATTTGTATTTTGTCGACGTATATTCTTGCGTTTTATGTATATTCATTCGCGTCGCGCATATTGTTTATGTTTATATATAAAGGTTATATCACCCGAGTCAAAGGTAGCGGACGATACGACGAGTGGGCTTGCGGCTGGTTATCATTCAACTACGACGAAACGACGTTGGCTGACCCAGCAATCGACGTCTAGTGATATTCACGCTGTCTGCGAGCCGACCAAGTCAAGGAATTCTAACAATATTTGTTGGCAGTAGAATTTCTTCTAAACTAGCGCACACCGGATGCTTGAGGACATCGAACCAGAAATACGATTAATTACTTGTTGTGGGGCAAGGCGACCTGGGGAAGTAAGGAGGCAATTCCTCCTCCACAAACATATGCAGAAGCTAAATTTTAATTTTGAAGGTAACATATGGATACAGAACGCTGTAAAATTTCAGCCGTCTTATTTGGTTTTCGAACTTGAAAATGTTCAGCCAGAAATTCCCGTTGTTCGTACATCGAGGACACAATTTTACGTTCAAGCTAAATTAAGATTTTCGGGATCCCACATGGACAGGAAAAATTCTCCTTCACTTTTTTACTTTTTCTGAATGCTGAGCTAGAAGAATGCTAACAATCCTCCGCCAAAACTTTCAGGTTTACGTAAGTGAGACACAATCGCAAGTAGGGCTGAGTTTAAATTCTGCCATCGCACACTATCTAGAAACACCTCAAAATTTCAGTTTTCTTTCTTTTCTAGTTCCTAACTTAGAAAAATTTCCTCGTGAAAATTCAAAATTATGTATGTTAGGCATAGATTTACGCAGAAGATTAATTTGGAGCTGCAGAGTCGCATGTGAACAGAAAACATCCTCACAAAATTTTAACTCTCCAAAATTTTAACTTCCTTAGGATTCTAAGTCAAAAAATTTCTCGCGAAAAGTCGTCTCTATGCGTAGGAACTACAAATACGCGAAAACTGAATTTAAATTTCCAAGACTGCACATGTACATAAGGCATTCTCATAACAGTTTCAGCCATCTTGTCTGCTTCCCCAGTTAAGGAATTTACCGTCAAAAGTCTCACATTTTCGTACATGAAATGCAAACATACGTGGAAGATGAATTTGAAATGCAGAGTCATATATGATCCGAACTAATGTTTATATTTTTATCTTGTCTGGTCTATGAGCTAGAACGTTTCCATTATCGTATCAATACATGAATCCTAGAAGTAGGTGAGAGCTGAATTTAAATTTCCAGGATCGCATGTGGACATGAAACACACTCATAAAATTTTGTTTCTGTCCTGTTTGGTTCGGGGTAAGTAAATATTAAATGTTCAGTTCCACACAACCGCATAAATTTTAAGAGTTTGTTTTCTGTCTATGTGCGAACCAGCAATTTTGACTCTAGCTTTTATGCACACTTAGGCGTACAAAAAAAGGTAAATTCAAATTTACTGGTCCGCACATAGGTAGGAAACAAACTCCTAAAGTTTCAGCTTCCTGGCTTTCTGGTTGGTGAGATGAAAACCACGAGCAAAAATCCGAACATACACACGCACACACAGACATGGATCCCGACGGCATATGTCTCGCCCTGCTGTTGCAATGTAAAATGCAAAGAAAAATAAATAGCAACGCGCACCAGACTAGCCGCTGCGATCATGCGTTTTGTGCAATTCAGTCCATCGAACGATTGCCTATTAATGATTTTCACTGCTTT
>UYRT01079509.1:3835-14664 GCA_900617915.1 Gongylonema pulchrum
GTAGTCTCAACTAGCTCAAACCCAGACATCGGGCATGCGTGGTACCCGAGTGCGGGCTTGTGAAGAATTTTTTCCAGTAAATTGCTAACTCAGGGGTGTTTCCTGCCAGTTTTGGTGGCCAGTCTTAATTTGTTTAGCTAGAAGGATCTGCCGAAAAAACCGATGCCGGTAGCAACAAAAACTGCGGGGAACTATGCAAAAAACGCATCATCGGACGGACAGCCCGTGCGTTGGCCAATTATTAAAAATATGTCTTCGGTGGTAAAAGGGGTGCTCTGGTAAAAGAGGTGCTTTTTTTTTTTGACAGCAAAAAGGCGCGAGTTAAAAATGCAGTGTGCAGAAAAACTAGGACCTTTCGGAAAGATAAGTTAATTTGTTGTTCACATGAGCGTGCATTGCATGAGCGCTGTTTGCACGCCGAAGGTGAGAGGTATCGCCTGCGCGCGCGCGGCATTTCTTCATTGACCTCAATGTTATTATTTTTACTGTATCACAGGATGGAGCGATTTGTTGAAGTGGTTACGCTGAGTGACAGCGACGACGAGATTGAAGTGTTGCTGAATGCCAGAGTGGAGCAGCCGCGCGTTGTTAGTGCAACAATCTCAGTTGTTCGGGAGACACCTCTGGACCTCTCGCTTCTTCAGCGCGTTTGTTATCAGAATTTTTGCTTCCCTGATTTGCAAGTTTAGCCAGCTGCTGGCCACAGTTGACGTCCATTTCGTGTAGCGTGCGTGAGAGATTTGCAATTGCACTTGTTGGTTGCTCATTTCCAAAATTCATGTCACGGCTTGTTAGGGTGACCACAGTGGTGCGAAAATCAAGCGCAGGCGCAGTTTCACTGTGCGGTGTTCGGAGGAGCCAGGTGGTTCGTTCATTCCTCATCATTCTTCTTCCCGGCTCTTGTCGTTGATTTATATTGTCTGGGTCAGTTTAAAACAACACTACTTTCAAGTCAGCTTTCCAAGTTCTTTCAGATTACGTCCTCGTCAATAAAAAAATAACTGAGGGCTCTCAGAATTTGTCGGTTCGTTCCTTTTGTCGTCTTCGTCGAAAGCGGGCATTTCCTGTCACTAGGTGCATTGCGCAGAGAATCTTTTCGTCGGGGGCGTATCCATAGGGGCTTGTAATTAATATCTGTTTTTGAGACAGATGAGCGTTGGCTGTGTCAAATGATTTTCCTCTTCCTTGATTTATAATTGTTCAGCATTACTCAAATCTCTTTTGCTTTTTTCAGGCTCCAAGGCCAGCATCTGCAACAGTGTCCAGGTTGAATTCAAGAAATAAATCACCGGTGTCAGCCAGGAAACGGAAGATTCAGTTGTCAGCGTCCGATAAACCACAAAGTTCGGTTCCTCGCAACCGCAGCGCAACCCGTGCGCGACAGGCATCAGTTGATACGACACTGGCAAAGGTTGGCCATTAGACACTAAGATTTGAAACTGTGCAGTAAATCCTTGTACTACAAGTTTATGCTAGTAAGCCGGTCTTAAACCGTCGCAGTGCATTCCTCATTTTTTTTGTGGAATAGTGTGACTCGAGTATACCGACGATAATGAGAATTGGGGTAATCGTGCACAGCGGTGCCGATGCTAGCAGCTTTAGATTTGCTGTCGGCTGAGATTAAATTTGCAGTTGCTGAATATGGCCTGCTTGAGAATTGGCTTGAGTCGCCGCAGTCGTCTTGTTAGCCGCTACAGCTTATCAAAATCAGTCTTTAAACCGTCAGAAATGATTAATCGGTCGTTTTTGAGTTGCGAACTGAGATTCGTGGATATCGGAGACGAATACCCGCCCGTCATCACAAACCAGAAGAAAAAAAAAAGTATTTCTGGAGAATGTGGTACGCTTGGGCATTTTTTCTTGTATTGCTTGCAGGGGAGGAAATTTTTGACAACGATTTATTATTCAGACGCGTAGTTATTTGTGGGTTTGGGAGGGGAAGGGGGGAAGGGAGGCTGAGCACATATTTGTGCTGTTGCTGCTGTTATTGGATTCACTGATATGTATGTAAATGAAATTTTTTAGAAAAGAACACGAAACAAGGCGGAAGATGCAAAGCCGTACGATCTGCGTGAAGTAGGTGTTGAATTTCTTTTGAACAGTACGTCATTTATTTTTCATTAAGAATAGAGACGCTTGAAAGTAGCTCGAGGCGTACCGGATGCCAGCAGTTACTGCGTTCTCCTGATGAGGCTGGATAATTTCTGCTTTTCTCACTGGTTGCTTATAAGGAAGTTGAAAGCGTTTCTTACTGTCTGGCAGGTGCCAGCGAAAGAAATAAAAGCGTCGAGAAGGATTTGCCTCTTCCACTAATGGGGCGGAATCCTTGTCGTCCAGATTGAGGTCTGCTTCACACTACTTAAGACGTCCAAAGGGCATTGGTATAAAATCACATAAATAGCGGCACGCATCAGAACAGTCGGTGCGATCATGCGTTTTGTGCAATTCTGTCCGCCGAACGATTGCCTGCTAATGATTTTCACTACTTTGCACTTTGGTCTGTGCAAAAATAGTCGAAATGTTAAAAAATAGTTGCAAATTTCACGCGTCGCCATGTAAAAGCTGGATTTGAAACCTCGAAGGGTGAATATCGTTCCATAATTTCAGTCTGCTATTTTTTGGACGTTCGAGGGATTTTTGTGACAAATCTTTTACGTGTTCGTACGTGAGGTCGCGGCATACTTAGGAACTAAATTCGAGTTTTTAAAACCGCTGCTTGGACAGGAAAAATCCTCTGCTCCTAGCTCTTCTGGCTCAAGAGATAATGATTTTTCTCGCCAAAACTTCCACGGGAATGTTGAAAATTTGCGGAGTTTTACGTGGGCAGGTGATGCCCCGCTAAAATTTCAGTTTTCTAGGTTTTGCAATTCACGAGATAATAATTCCTCTACCAAAACTTTCACGAGGCCGTACTTGGGACCCAGTGGTGCGTGAAGGCTGTGTCCAGATTTGCAGTGTCGTGCGTTTGTAAGGGACATCACCCTAAAATTTCAGATTCCCAACTTCCGCGGTTCCCGAAATAATAATTTTCCCCGCCGAAACTTTCGCGGGGCCGTAAGTGGTACTAGAGCGTGCGAGAATGCTGAATTTAAATCTGCTGAATTGTATATGGGCGGGAGACATTAACGTTAAATTTCAGCTTCTTAACTTTTATAGTTCCTAAAATAATAATTTGCCCGCCGAAATTTTCATAGGGCCGCAGATGATGCCCGAGAGCGTGGGAGCGCTGAATTTAAATTTTCTAAATCGCACGTGGGCAGAGGACATACCCATAAAAGTTTAGATTCCTAACTTCCGTGGTTCCCGAGATAATAATTTTCCCCGCCAAAACTTTTACGGGCCGTACGTGTTACTCGCCAGCACGGGAATGCTGAATTTAAATTTGCAGGGAACACTGTATTGAAATTTCAGCCGTCTAGCTTTTGTGGTTCCCAAGTTGAATGTGCGGGACAAAATCTGGGATACACACACACAGACAGCTTCGTGACAACATGCGTTTTGTACTGCTGTTGTACAGCACAAAACGCATAAACATGTCTCAAGTAATAGAGGTTCAGTGGGATAGTGACTGTATAGTTACTAAAAAAAGTTGATCGCCAAAATTATCGAGAACGTCCAGTCAAATGAATAACGTTGATGTTAGTGGAAAGCTCCTACATGCAACCACGCAGATGTGCTGAATTGTTCGGTCTAGAGTTACCTACCTCTAGTTACTACTTGTCGCTTGTCGACCTACCTGCGTCACACTGTTAGTCACCACCAAAGTGATCGCTTACATTCTTGCAGCTGCTGTTCGCTGATACATGCCCCCAGTTGACACCAAGGCGAGCAGCATGTCTTATCAGTCGTATTTTACTTTCTCCTTTATTCGCAGTGACATCATGCACGCCACTTATCTGGCTGCAATTCTAGCTGTTCGTTCATATGGCCAACAGTGGCTACTCCGAGCGTCTGTCTGTTGTTGCTCTTTCCGTCTGTCTTCATGGCCGTGTTTTGCATCCACATATTCATCACCTTCAGTACAGTGGTGTTTTAGAGATGGGCACGATATTTCGGCTTTAACGCTTTGAGAACTATTCTTTATGCCAAGCTTCACTTATACACGTAATGTCTGCCTGAATATTATGATGCATATTTATTTAGTTTCTAACCAGGTGTGGCGTCGCTGCGACCTTTTTCCAAGTCAGTGTCGTGTGTCTGCGGTCTGGTCGTGAGCGTACCGCAATCTAACATCACCTTTGTTTGCATTACTTTTTGGAGACATTTTCTTACTTTAAGCTCCTGCGACATGTTATTCATTTTTTGAGCATTCCTTGCAGTGAGAGGCATAAAATTTGCGAAGCGTGAGTGGTTTAGCTGCTCGTCACTGTTGTTCTGGTCAGCTTTCCGTTTCAGCTTGCAAAATGTTGTCACGTGACAGACCGCAAAAAAACTTGGACATAGTGACGTTTCTCTGCTTCATGTCCACATCAGCCGGCCTGCAAGTCTAATTACAAGAAAGTGTGACTAAAATCCTAATTTATTCCATAATTTACTCCATATTTTGATGCGTTTTTGCATGTATTTAAATGCAACCCAGGCTGAAACGCACCAGGCTCTCCGGTACGATCATGCGTTTTTGCACTAAACTCGCAGATCTCTATTAGCAAGGATGATCCCTACGCTGTAGCCTAACACTTGGGCTCATATTGGCCGTGCTTTGGCCCCTTCCGGCATGCAGGAGGAAGGGCCAGTTGGGATGAAGGTGGTGCATTATAGAGCCGCACGGACATCCAGTGCATGATTACCGGTTTTTTGCATGAAGTCCGGTCATTTTTTCGGTAAACTCGCTTTGTGAAAAAATGATAAATTTTTTCTTGCGGAAAAATGCAAATTTCCAGTTCACTAAAAAGTGGAAGTATTGCTCGAGCAGTCGTTTATCAAAAAGCCCACGTTCATTTGCAGCGGTTAAGGTTCGAGCTGCGAACGAATTTTTGAAAATATGCAAATTTTCAGTACATTGGAAAATTGAAAGTGTTGCTCGAACGGTCGTTTTCCAAAAAATCCATGTTCATTTGCTTATACAATTGCGGTTCAGGTCCGAGTTGCTAACGGTTTTTGGGTTCAGAAGCTGCTTGAGGCTGTGGTTGGAGAGCTAGAGAGCTGAGTTTAAAATTTTTATCTCGCACGCACCTAAAGAATATCCCTGCAAAATAATCAGCTTTCTGCGTTGCCTGGTTTGCGAAATCGTTTCCCGCCAACAAATTTCTTTGGAGGTCTCGTACGCGGAGTCTGGGCGCGTTCGGGGAAAGATCTTAAAGCGGGAGGATGACACACGAGGTAGGAACATATATCCAAAGTTTCAGCCCCCCAGCTTACCTGGTTGCTAAGATGAAAGTGAGTAACAAAATGCACTCGCTTTTCAAACACATACACACACAAACAGCCTCGACAATGTGCGTTTTTGCTAGCTGTAGCAGCGCTATAGCGCTGCACAGCAAAAACGCATAAAAACGCGTGTTTGTTTTGAACCGTGATTTGCGTTTGTGTTTGTCTGTGTGTGCGCGTCTTTCCGAGCATTTTTAGTTGGCAACCAAGCATGCTCCGACGTTGAAAACGGCAATGGATTTTCCTATTAAATGCCACCCCACAGACGCGGTATCAACCATCACATACGTCGGAGTCCCGCATTCGATTACGGGAAAGTTCTGGCGGGATAACTGCTAAATTGGGAAGGAGAATAACTGGAAAGCTGAAATTTTAAGAGTATGTTCCCGTTCACGCACAAATTAAAGATTTTAAATTCAAATCTCTGGTGTGCGTGTTCCTCAAGAATGGGCAACTGAAATTTTTGGCCGGAAAATTGTTTACTCGGGTTAAAAAACTGGGAAATTGAAGCTTTAAGAGGATGCCGTTGTCTACGTGCATCTTAAAGACTTCAAATGCAACCCCTTGGTACGCGTGGTACTCACGTGCAGGCACGCAAAGGTTTTGGCGGGAAAATTGCTGATTGAACAGGCTATTGCCTGTCCTTTTTAAGAGTACGATTGACTTTCCCACTGATTTTTAAATTAGGATCAAAGTTCTTTGATTTTCAAATTAGGATCAAAATTTTTATACTTTCCCATTGATTTTTAAATTAGGATCAAAATTCGAAAATACAGAATATTTAAGTATGCTGACACTCCGGGTTAATTACCCGGACACTGTTTGACATAAACCGCTTAAGCCTGCACCGATTCTATTCTCAGTGCCTTTTCAGATCATCGAACACACAAGTTGTTTTTCCCCAACACCACCCGATTTACCTCCTTCGCAAATGAAGTCAACCACTCGAACGAAACGGCAGAGACACCGTTTGCCGATGCGTAATAAGCAGTTGCACACGACACCTCTTAAGTGCCCCGTAGCTGTCCCACAGAGCACCTCAGCAGCGGATGCTCGAAACGCACCCTCAGCGGGCCTACGAAGTACACGGGGAGCAGTTCTACGGAACATTCGTGCAACGATTCCAAGGAATATGCTGGCATCTGTTCCACCAAATACACCTAACATTGAAACAACTGCGTGTGCAACAAAGAAATTGGATCTAAACGCTTACTGCTATGAAAGTTATGATCCGAAAATGCTTGCACCTGAAACGGAACAGCTTAACGCTCCTCTTCAAGTAAGCCCATCCTAATTTTTTTATATGTATGATGCAATGCAGAAATGCTTACTGATAAGAGTTTGTTGATGTGTGTATGTCCGAATTATTCACTCTCAACTCAGCAGCCAGAAAAGCTAAGAATCTGAAGTTTTTTTGAAGCATGTTCCCATTCGTTGCGATCCTCCCGTTTAGAAAACGAGATGCTCACTGACGCCTAGTTTTTCTGAGATGAGACTTAAAAAAGTTTTGGTGGGAAACAACTCCTAGAACTAGTAAGCACGGGAAGTTGACTCTTCGCGGGAATGTTCTCTCTCTGAGTGCAAAATAAACATTTTTTAAATTCAGTTGTCACGTACCTTTACGTCTTGCATATAAGTACACCGAGTTTTGTCGTTAGCAACTTGTTAATTCGAGAATTAGTTAAAAAAAGATAACTGTAATTTTCCGGGAATATTATCCTTGTGAAGGCTCATTATGCCTGAACTGAGTTTTGAATTACGCCTCATCGCATTTAAGAGCATGGTGAATATTTGTGTAGCGAAGAGGTGATTTTGGTAAGCGGACATACTAGTAAGCTAAAATTTTGTAAGCATATTCTGTATGTGGCTATGGCTTAAAACTTCTCTTGAGATGTAGCCAAAACTCGACTTAAGCGCAAGTAAATTTCGGGTTTTGGACAACTTCGGCTTCATATGACTTTGTAACTGAAACAGTAATTTCATGAGGATGTTTGCCATCCACGTGTTAGCCCGCAGTACAAAATGTGCTTCTGCTTACATACATCTCTCCACACGGGCGCATCAAATGTTTACTTTTCTTTCAACCTCAAAAGCGGGTGCACTTTGCTCGGATTTAGCAGAAATTCTCTCTTATTCTCATTTGGTAGGAAAATTTATGAAATTTTATGCGAATGCTGACAACCAAGACGGCACAAATTGTATGAGAATGTTGATGTTTCTTATGCGTCAGTGAAACAGTAAAATCTGCCTTCATAATTGCCTAAATTCCGCGTATGAATCCGGCGAAATTGAGAATGCAAAGCTGTCAGCAACGTCTCCACGCGATCACACATACTTAGGGGCTGGAATTTCACGCGGCTTCACAGTGCAGCACAACCATCCCAGCCAACGTACTTTTCCCCAGCCCTCCACTGCATAAAGAAGCAGCGACTGCCGATGCAAAGATGCGTTTTTTGCATAGTTCCCCGCAGTTTTTGTCACTACCGGCGCTGGTTTTTCCGGCAAATGCTTCTAGCTAAAAGAATTGAGACTGGCCGCCAGGTCTGTCTGGAAGCAGCCATTTCAAATTTCAGCTTTCTAGCTTTCCTGATTCCCGAGTAACTTACCCGCAAAAAACTTTCACGGGCTCGTACATAGGAACCACTTATACGTGGGGACTGGGTCTGAACTTATTAGGACCTACGTGGACGGGGAACATCCTCTTAAAATTCCAGTTTTCTAGCTTTTCGGGTTCCCGAGTTAACAACTTACCCGAAAAAAAATTTGGTGGGCCCGTACGTAGGCACCATGCACACCCGAGGGCTGGGTTTGAAGCTCAATAAGACTTATGTGGACGGGAAACAAGCCCTTAAAATTTCGGCTCTCTAGCTTTACTGGTTCCCGAGTTAGCGACTCACCCGCATAAAAATTTTACGGGCCCGCGCATGGGTGTCACGCGGGTAAAAACGCCCATTTTGGAGATGGAGCCCGTACATGCATGTAACTTAATTTCCCAAATTTTTAACCCTGTAGCTTTTGTAGGTCTCGAAATGAAAAATCGGTACAGAAGTCCAGCACACACACAGACACGCACACACCGACAACCTCTTGTCAGTATGCGTTTTCTGCATTGTATGGGTGCATAAAACGCATAAAAACGGAATACTGTCAGCATGAGCGCACAGGTTCGACTGTAAAGCTATGACCGTTCATGTTGTCAGCGAACTGGCTTCTTAATTTTAGCACAAAAATACATGGTCGCACTGGAAACCCTGGTGCGCGTTGCTGCTTGGGTTTATTACTGTATTCGAAATGAAGCGTATGGCTTCTAATTTTACAAAACGGTTTTATAAAAAGATATCTTCAGACGAGCAGTTCACAGATTTGCCACTGTTCCGCAAAATCACCTAAATTTTTGCTTTATAGCCTCCGATGCTGTTTGTGTAAGGGGTAGACTCTTGAATTCAGGAATTCAGAGCCGTTCGACTTTCTTGTCCCTTCTGCCTTTTTGTTTGTGGCCCTCCGAAGGCTGTTTTATTACCAGCCTAAACAGAAAATTTATCTTCTGTCACAGTAAAGCCTGTTATTGTCGTTTGCAATATTTTTAGTTCCTTGATCGGTTCGTCACTTCTTTAATGCCTCGGTGAGTTGTTATTTCATCGTTACGTTCCTTTTCACTGTCACTGCAAATTGCAACTTTCGCTGCTCTCAGTTGTGAGTATGCGTGGGCGTAAATTTGCTTCTCATTTGTAACTGCAGTTTAATTTAATTTTTTTTTTCCTGTTCTTTATAGTAAATTGTTTATGAATTGATCGCATTTTCAGTGTTCTGTGTGGAACTGTCGAGTACTGCTGAGAAATAACGTCAGTTTAATGTATCATTTGTGGGCACACGTCGCACAGTTTAGGCAAGAAGATTCCCCAGAATTGCTCAACCCGATGCATCAGTTTTGCCGTTGTCGCCAATGCTTGCTTGTTTTCCCTACACCGTATCGTTTAACTCTCCATTATAAACATGTTCATCGTTGGACGCCATCTGTATACACATGTCAGATATGCGAAATGACTGTAGAAAGGGTATGTTTTTCAATAAATTTATTATCATTATTGCTCTCCTTGTGTTGCAGAACGGTTTCTGCTTCTCGATTGTCTTTTACTGGCTGTTTTGTAGTTCAGATACCGACTGGAATGAGTGGCGAGAACTTTCCTAATTTTGCATTCTTCGAATCTAACGAAGCCATAGGGCACGTTGGAGATGTAGTAGAATGGCAGTTCCAAGCGCAGGACAAGCGAAGAAGCTGAAGTTTTACAGGGACATGCCATATTCACGTCTGATTTAAGTCTGGTTTGGAGGCTAAATTCCTTACATACGGGTTTAGCAAATGTTCAGTTCTATCTCAGCCTCAAAAACCTGAGTATTTTGCTCGACTTTCGTCGTCTTTCTCTCTCTACATCCTGTTCATTGTCCAGACTGCATTTTTATTGGACAGCCGGTAACCGGGAATTAATCGTTTCTTTTCATGCAAAATTCACGTTAATCACTTTTGTTGGAGGTTAGGACTTCACGGCCCGGTAATGCAAAACTATTATCCAGCTGATGCCTTTTTTATGCGTTTTTGCATATATGCAAAAACACATATTGTGACTACCCGGGTGTGTTTGTGTGTATGTGTCCGTGTATTTCAACTCGGCACCCAAGCAGGTTCCGGCGCCAAAATTTTGCGAGTGGGTTCCCCGGCCAATTGTCACCCCAGGACTGCGGCACCAATCCTCAAGCGCTTCTAGGCCCCACGCACGAGCGCCCCAAAGTTTTGGCGGGAAAATCGCTAACTTGAGGACTAGAAAAGCTAAAAAGCTGAAATTTTGGGATTGTGTCCCCCGTCCATACAGAACTCAAAGATTTTAAATTCAGCTCCCAGGTGTGCGCGTTTCCCGCGTACGGTCCCGTGAGGGTTCCTGGCGCGAAAATCGCTAGCTTGGAAACCAAGAAAGCTGGGAGGCTGAAACTTTCTGGAAATGTTTCCAACTCATCTACAGCTTAGATTTATCAAATTCAGTCCCCCGTTATGCATGGTTGCCACGTACGGCTCCGTAAAATTTTCTGCCTGAAGTTTGGGCAATTCGGGAACTGAGACTGGAACTTTCAGCAAATGTTTCCGGTTCATCTACAACTTAAATTTATCAAATTCAGTCCCCGTTATGCATGGTCGCCACGTACGGCCTCGTGAAATTTTTTCGCTGAAATTTGAGTAACTCAGGAACTGAGAAAGCTGTGAGACTGAAACTTTCAGGAAATGTTTCTAACTCATCTACAACTTAAATTTATCAAATTCAGCCCCCGTTATGCGTATTTGCCACGTACGCCCCGTGGAATTTTCTGGCTGGAATTTGTGTAACTCGGGAGTTGAGAAAGCTGGAAACCTGAGATTTCAAGGGAATGTTCCCTGTCCAAGTATAGCGTGGATAATTAACTTCCCGAAATTC
>UYRT01079512.1:4571-14658 GCA_900617915.1 Gongylonema pulchrum
GCCGTGCGCTGGCCAATTATTTTTTACTTTTTTCGGTTACAGCTTATATCCCCCTGTTCTTAGAATCAATGGTGGCGCTTTGCTCAGTCCACACTCTGTCTAAAAGCTTGAAAATTCGTTTTTGGCTAGCAAAAAACTTGTTGCTCAAGGCTTCTTTAGTGCGCAAATAGCTCAGATGTGGAATGAATGATAAGCTTTCGGAACTCATTCGTGCTCATTCCATTGGAAAGTTCGCTAGCACCATTAACAGCCCTGCTTTGTGGTCTCTTTTTCGCAGGCATTTTACGTTAAGGTGCTAAATTTTCGTTGCGCTGATCTTAAACGTTTTGTGAGTCTCTGCTGTGTTTTTTGTGATTCGCTTCTTATGTACCAAGCGTATGACATGTGTATGTATGTATGTATGTGTGTGTGTATGTATGTGTGTGTTGTGTGTGTATGTATGTGTGTGTGTGTGTGTGTGAGTGTGTGTGTGTGTGTGTGTTTGCAAGTGTATATGTGTCCTGCTTGGCAATTTAATAACAAAATGTGAAATGTGTGAAGCGAAGTGCTACCAGCCAGAATATACCCTCTATTTTTGAATGTTTTGACCTCAAAATCGAGTGAAATTGAAGGGGGTTTTGACCTCTGTTATTTTCGAATTTGATTATTCTAAGCCAAAAATTAAGTTAATAAAAGCTCACAGCATCATCCCTAGGTAAATTGGGCGCAGCGATTGGTGCCGGTGGTACAATGTCAATGAAATTTCGAGATCTCGCTTTTCGTGCCATTGCAGTGGAAGCGAATGCATTTTGCTTGGCCCGGGCCGCCATCCTGGCTGCCAATTTCGTTGGCGATGGCGAATATTTCGTTTGTTTCAGAATCAGCGGCATGTACTTCTTTTCATTGCGCACCGAATCTGCAGCGCTCCGACGACCCACAGGAACGTAATTCGACTGCTGCTCCGCATCATAAGCATTCCTCTGAAGCTCATGTATTATCAAAATTGGTTTAGACGGACAGAATGAAGCTTTTACGCTTCTACAATATGCAAAAATACATCCAGAAAAGTATATATTTTTCAGAAAAATATATTTTCCTGGGACTACACCTTGTACAGGTTAGGGCATGTTACTTGTAATCTGATGCTCTGATTTTTCTGGGCTCTTTCATGCACAGGTCAGGGTATGTTATCTGTAATCTGACGCTCTGATTTTTCTGGAGCTCTACCATATAGAAATTAGGATATGTTACCTGTAATCTGATGCTTTAATGTACCAAGACGGTTCGGTTATTAGTATAGGCAAATCTCATGTTAGTGATGTTACTGGGATGTTTCCACATGCCGAGCTATGCCAGGCCTTTCGGCTCTGGGTTGTATTAGAAAAGAAAGTTATAATAAGAAAGAATGGAAAAAAAAGAAAGAAAAAAGGTAAGAAGTTGAAAATTAGAAAATTTGTGAGATACCTCCAGTTAGTGCTCCCACTACCTGTTCAATGTACAAAAAATAAATAACTCTTAAATTTCAAAAGCTAGAAAGCTGAAATTTTATACGTGCACTGGCACCGACATGCCAAAAAATACTGAAAGATAACAGTTTTTTTTTTTTTTTAAATGTAAGTAATATAACTGGAAAAAGAGGACAAACATTTTGGAAGTTTTTTCTTGGGACGGAGAAACTGTGCGAGCGTTGCAGCAGACGTGTTTGCAACAGCCAGGATGGGCCCTGCTCCACAAATGTCATCCATCGTGCACGTCGTTTTACCGCCTGAAGTGCCATCGAACCGAGCACCGGTCACCGGGATTCTTCAAACATTTCCACTGATCGACTGGATCTAAAAAAAATTCATATAATGAAGTAGAACGAAATACTAAATGAAGGAATAAAGCACTCAATGAACCGCAGTGGCGTGCTGTAAAAGGCGATTTTTTGACTACTGCTTTATGTCTGTCCTGGAACTCCTCTTCCTTTTCAGCCCCGGCTTTTTTTGTCGGTTTCCGGTCGTTGAAATCATCTAAGACGGGGAAATTGGGTTATTCCCTTCTCATCGAGGCAAAAATTGAAGCGTTTTGGGGAGGGGGAGGAACAAGGTGATGGGGGAAGGGGAAGGGGTGGGGGAGGAGGAAGGGCCGAGGGGATGGGGATTATGTGAAATAACTATCGAAGGAGTTCCTATATAAAAAGCGAAGCGATCCCATATTCGCGGTCTATGTGTCGACCTTTATCACATTTTCGTCTAGTCCATCCAGCTATACGTCCCTCTGCTGGACGTAGGCAAACTCACGAAGTATTCCTGTCGGGAAGGGAGAGGGGAATCACGGGATGGGGAAAGTCCCTTCCCACCCTGGTACCATGCAAAAACTAGGAAGAGAGTTGTAACACACTGCTACTTAGAGTTACTTTAGTTTTGTTTATCAACACGCCCCGACTTTTGCAGCACTGGTGCCTGTACCGCCAGGGGGAGGAGCGAAGGACGCCCCGCCTCCTCCATCTTTTGATCCGCCTATGCTGCTGGCCCGCCTCCTGGACTCGCCAGTGCTACTGGGTCAGTTCGCATTTTTGTGTGCTCCAGTCCAAGTGATTCCTGTGCTGCCTGTTTTCTGGGCCAGCTCTTCGTCTCATGCAATAAGATTCCTTCGATTCATTGAACACATACATACACAGAGGGTACCAAAATGCATCATGTTCAACTGTACTAAATTTCAAATAAACCCAAAATGGAGGACAGAAAGTGTTGTGCAATGGGAACCAGTGAAATACTCGTTAATACTGAAATCACAGATTTCCAGGTATCACACGCTGCTTGATGGCAAATTGCCAAATTGTGGTGACGATCAACATAAACACCCACACACACCCACAACAAGGATATCACGAAAAAACTGAAGCCTTGTCAGGGGGTACATCTGCCCAAGAAAACGCTGAACTCAAAATTCTTTTCGGGAAGATGAAACGAACAACAGAATGGTCAGCACACTGGCAATGCAGCACTTGTCAAAGCAACTGGGAAAGTTGTCAAAATTCTGCATAATTAAAAATCACCACGCTAGGCATAGTTTATAATAATAAAAACTCTTTCATAAAACCGATATGAAAAATTTTAATGGAAATTTTAACAACAAGCAGATTCGTCCATGTTCCTTCTGTTGCAACTCATTCTATCGGAAATTTCGCTAGCACCATTAACAGCCCTGTTCTGTGGGCCTCTTCGTCACAGTACGGTAAGGTGCTAAATTTCTGTTGCGCTGATCTTAAACGCTGTGAGTCTTCGCTGTGTTTTTGTGTTTCGCTTCTTGTATACCAAGCGCATGACATGTGTGTGTATATGTGTGCGTGTGTGTGTGTGCGCGTATGTGTGTGTAAGTATATATGCGTGTCCTGCTTAGGGATTGAATAAATCCTGTGACGCTTCTTATATACCAAGCGCACGACATGTGTATGTGTGTGTGTGCATGTAATTATATATGTGTCCTGCTTGACAATTGAATGAATTCTGTGACGCTTCTTATATACCAAGCGTATGACAAGTGTGTTTATGTGTGTGTGTGTGTGTGTGTGCGTATGTGTGTGTGTGTGCGTGTGTGTGTCTGTCTGTGTGCATGCAATTATATATGTTTCCTACTTGGCAATTGAATAATAAAATATGAATATGAAATTTTACAAAAACCAAGAACACTCGTCTTATCATTGCAGGTACCCGTGTTAGTGATATTACTCTGATATTCCCATATGCTAAGTACAGCTATGCCAGGCCTTTCGATTCCAGGCTTCCCAACTTCCAAAACACTACAAACCACTTATTCGATTTGCATGCGTCACTTCTTCAGAAGTCGTCCGAGTGGTTGTTTTTTAAGTAAATTTGTCAAATCCGTTCGTAAAAATTTAACCGAATTCTACGCACCCATAAACTGCTCAAAAAATCGCACGCTGACTACAACACCGATGTACACGACGAAAAAAGTGACGAGTCCTAAAAGCAGTCAATAGATGTAGTCGACAACGACTGCCAAAACTCGGTTCGGCCGAGCACATATTTGTTGGTTTGAGTGTGAGTTGCGGAACTTGTGTCCTGCACAAGTGCAGAGTTTTTATGCGTTTTTTGCAGCTATGCAATGCAAAAATGCATACTGTCGAGGGGTTGTCTGAGTGTATGTGCGTACGTGCGTATGTATGTGTGTACGTGCGTGTGTATTTGTGTCGATATGTGCCTCTGTAACGGGTTTTCGTTTCGAGACCCACAAGAGCTAGAAGGCTGAAACTTCGGCACCTTAATCTACATATACGTGGGGACCTCCATCCTTAAAATGGACGCTCACGTCCGCGTGGTTCCCACGTACGGGCACGTGAAGGTTTTTTGGCGGGAAAGCGTTTTCGGAAATGGTGTAAGATGGAGGGCTGAAACTTCACAAAGATGTTCCTTGCCGGGTCTAATCCAAAGATTTCAAATTCAGCCTTCGTGCACCCGTACGTCTCACGTACGCACACGTCAAAGTCTAAACTGGCAATGTGCCAACTCCATATTTAAGCTGACCAAGAAGTTGTAAAGAGCTATAATTTTGCAGCTTTACTTGCTGGCCATTGTTATGTCCGTGGGAGGTAAAATGAACTTTTCAGCTCCTTTGCATCTCACGTATCGACACGTGAAAATTTCACTCAGGCAGTTTTATAACTTCGGTACTGAAGCAGCTCGACGGCTTGAAATTTCCGAGCATAGCCGACGACGGCGTTTGACTAATTGGACGTGGAAACAAATTTCACGTTGCTTTTGTGTTTTATACACGTTTCACATGCGAACACGTGAAATTTGACGTAACTCTGCAACCAAAGCAGCATGAGTGCAGAAAGTTTCTGAGCGTTGCCCAGGACCGTGTTTGAGCAACCGCAGGCAAAAAAAGCATTCACTTTGCCACTCACGCACGTGAAATTTGATGTAATTCCGCAGTAGAAGCATTTAGAGCGCTGAATTTTTTTAATGTGTGGACTGGGAGTCATTGTAATAATTTCTAACAGTCGTGGTGGGCAGTCTCAATTCTTTTAGCGAGAAGCATCTGCTGGAAAGAATGTGCCGCTGGCGAAAACAGCCTGTGCGGGAACAGTGCAAAAAACACGTCCTTGCACCGGCAGCCGGTGCGCTTTCGACTAGGTTTTATCTGCCTGTGATTTTAAGTTCGTCACCAAAGCTAGTCATTTTCAGCAGCTCATCAACTCCTCTGCTGAGTGTTATAAACCCTTACAACCTCGCCCCTTATCCGCGTCCCCTGTTTCCAGTTTCACTGTTTTTTTCCGGCAGATGCTTCTAGCTAAAAGAATTGAGACTGGCCACCATGACGATTGTCAGGAATGAACCTCACCTTTTATTCGCTCTCCTGTCTCCAATTCTTACCTCCTAACAAGGCCTTTGCATCTTTCCACTCAGTAGTTCCGTCCCTTCTACCTTCTTTTTATCGACCTCTAAGACTAAAACTACCACCTCAACTCCTCCCCCCCCCCCTTCTGCTATTCATGTATGCTTCTATCTGGCCGTACAGAGCAGCCCATCATAATCACCGCGGTTAGCTTCCCAACTCACTTGAACCGAATAAAACTGCTGTAGCTGTTGTCTTACTACTAATTGTAATGTTGTAATTAGATCGGTTGTTCCCCTCCCCCTCTTCTCCGTTTGATCGTCTTTCATATTTGCGAATGCAAGAACGCATATTGTGATGACCCCGGTGTGTGCATGTGTCTGTGTGGGTGTATGTTTGTGTGTCTGTGTTCGTCCATCTGGGTATTTCTCCTTGGCAATCAAGCAAGCTCCGGCGCCAAAATTTTGCCAGCGCGTTCTTCAGTCAGTTGCCATTCCAGGGTCGCGGTGCCAACCATTACACACGCATTGGCTCCGTGTACGCTCACGTGAAAGTTTTGGCGAGGAAGCCACTAACTCGAGAATCAGAAAAGCTGGAAAGCTGTAATTTTAACAGAATGTTCTTTTTCCAAGTACCACGTAGTAGTTGTACAATTAGCTTCCTGAAATTCGAGGACCAGTATGTCACAAATTCTAGTTATTGTGATTCCAAGCAATCTTACTACAGCACGAAATATTGCAAAAACGCACGGTTGCACGAGGCCGTCTGGTGTGCGTCGCCAATGATTTCAGAAGTTGCTTACAAGCAAGCTTTTGGTGGCGGCGAATCTAAATATCTGACGTGTGCAAGTACCAATTTACCATCGAAACGAATGAACGAATCGTAGAGGGGGATTAGTTGTACCTCACCTCACCGGAGGATTCGGATCTACGACTTGCTGTTGCTTGATAACAGAGCTTCTTTTCTACTGTTCTGTGCGGGGCGTATCACTGTAGCATTCGCGCTTGCAAAATATAGGAAAAAGAGAGTGCCACAAGAATTTGTCTTTACCTTACCATTTACTGCGTCTTTACCATTTCCCACGGAATTCACTTAAATTTTAATCAATTTTCTAGCCCTTCCTTGCTTTTGCCACGGATTTCTCAAAATTTCAAAGATTCCGGTACTTTTGGGTGTATCGCGGAAAACCCACGAAAAGTCGGCCAAGAAGCTGCCAAAAAGAACAAGGTGTATTGTGCCTTGAAAGGCAGATAAACAGCAAATGTGCTGCCAGTTTTTCTGAGCCTGAAGCACAAGGACCGGTGGTGTGGTGGTAACACATTGCTTCCGGATGTAAGGAAGAGTGGCTCGATTCTCTCCCGGTCCAGAAGAGTTTTTGAAAACGGACTTCGTTCACGACAGGTTGTACCGCAGACAGCCCGGTTTTTTCTAATCCATAAAGACCTAAACCGAAGTGATCTGTCCCTCTTATCTCTGAATTAAAATTGAATGGACCGACTAATCCAGCGTTTGCATTCATCGCAAAATTGACTTACAGCATCCAGTAGTAATTGAGCATCTTACATCAATCCCATCGCGGGTATATGACGAGATATTCTGGATAAAGGTAGCTGCCGACCGTGAAACTTTGTAGAGCTGTAGATTCGAGCGGTAGTATCCGAGCAGTGCTTTCACCGATTGTGACAGGCTATTACTGCAAAGTTGCCCTTTTATAGTAGAAAAAAATTTGCATAAATTCTTTATACACGAAAATGATCGTTTCGGTGTTGAGCGGTCGTTCAGATATGCCACCCCAGCAGCATCTCGCCGGTTTTAAACCCTTATCCATTTTAATTAACCCTCCCCCTTGTATTATTTTGGTCAAAACGTCTCCATTTTAATCTTTCAAGGATGAAATACAGACTCCAAACGGACCTGATCCTTTCGAACATGTAAATTTCCAAACACCACACCTTACTATATATTTCATTCATCCGCAGTTTTTCTGTACAGTTCTAAAAATTTCATTAAAAATATAGCCTGGCCTGTCTGTGCGTATATTTGTGGGTGTGTATGTTCGTGTGTGTATTTGGGTATGTTTATGTATGTATTATATGTATTTGTACGTATGCGTGTGTTTGTGTGTATGTATTTGTTTGTGTATTTGTGTGTATATGTGTTTGTGTATATGCTTGCGTGTGTGTATGTGTGTGTGTGTGTGTGTGTGTGTGAGTGCGCACATATATATACATATATATACATATATATATATATATATATATATGTGCTGGATGACCGGATGCTGCTCTCCGACAGGAAACTTATTCACAGTTTAATGTTTACGACAAGTTGCAGTAATACGTGTTTTCATACGCGTTCGATGATTTTTTTTTCTGTAAAAGAAGTCTTTTATGTTTTTTTTTACTGTTTCAGTTCAGAGAACGACAAAAAAAAAAACTGTTTTTGTCAAATCAGGAGCGTTTTCAAAATGGACGAGAAATCTCCCGTGAAAAGGCGCAAGACCGAGGTATGTTTTAGATGCCAAAACGATCTTAGTCGACCTTCGTTGGGATCTGGCTTGTCTTGAAGTGCATATGCAAATCTCATGAGAACCCACTGGGAATCCATTGTCTTCCTCAAGCAACATTGGCCATTTTAGGTTGCTCTTTTAAATTTTTAAATTCATTTCTTATTTTTTCTCAAATTTAGGTAGCAATCTCAGTGTTTCTGTAAGAGGGTGAGGAAAGGGAAGAGCTAAGCCAAAACCTGCTAATGAACCGAAAAAAGAAACTGTGTTGGAATGAATACGCCATGCACTGTTTCGAAGTGGTCTGTTGTGAACGGATACCTTTCCCAAAAATTGTTCCGGACCGGGAGGGAGTCGAACCAATTCCCTTCACGTGCGGATACAATGTGTTACCACTACACCACCAGTCTCTGGGCTCTAGGTTCAGCCTGACAGCACACCTGTGTATCTGCCTTTCAAGACAGGATGCTCCTTCCTTCTCTTTTTCTTTGTGACGGCTTTTTGGCCGGCTTTTTATGGTTCTTCCGCGATAGTACCAAATCTTTGTACAAAAATCCAGACTTCTGCAAAAAGGGGATTTTTTTCAAATAATTCAGCTCAAAACTTTATATCTTCCCGTCTTTTCAAAAGTCAAAATTCTGTACTCACTCAGAAGTAGCCGGAATATCAGTGCATATCGAGATCAACCACCTGCCAGCAAAACTGTCGATGATTTCCTGTTGTGATTATCCCCTAAGAGCTTACAAAATTTTCGTCCCTTGGTTTGCGCCTCATTGAAACAGATAAGTAAGATTGGTTGTTTCTTGAGCTTTGGCACTTTGCCATACCTGTTAGCATAAGTCATTTAACTGAATTTTCCTCAATTTTTAACTAATTTTGATGAATTTTTATGCATGTTTCATTCAGCCTGGCATGAATTATGATGCGCCTTTTGAAATGCTAACGCCAAGTTCGCAGCTACGTGATATGGATCTGGTACGTTGGCTGGATAACAAACTTGGCGACAGTAATGAGCTATGGAGTGGCCGTCAGGCAGCTTCATTATTGTCACGGGAGATGTTGGAGGAATTGGAAACGTGCTTCCAGAAACTCGAACCACACGTGAAGCTCAAAATTGTGCTCGCTATCCCGCATTTGTCCTATCGACTTGTCACAATGGTACTTTTGTTATGGTTTACTATGTAGTTTTGTAGGGTTCCTGGTTCGGAACTTTTCGCTGGCCAAAATCGTCCGCGGATCATTGTTTTGCCGAAGCGTTATGCTTATTTTACTCACTTGTATAGTTTCATGGTAGTTGAAGATGCTACAAAAATCAAGCAGGTACTAAACGCGGAAACGCAGATCACAGTGGTACGGGAAGCAGTAAGAAAATAGAGAAATAAATTTGGATCCCAGAACCCTACGCGCCTGTCCGTCCGGTTTACGATCTTGATGCCTAAGCATATGATTTATGGAGGCTGCTTTATATGGACTAGATTTTTAGTGGCGAAAGCCGTTGACAACTCTGCTGGAATTGGCACAGAACGATGCGGATGATTGGATCGAAACTGTTGCAAATATGTATCGTGAATATCCGGATAGGCAGTGTATTATTCCACTGCCGTCCAATTCGAATTCGTACTTCCTAAAAACGCTTGAGGAATTGAGGAAATTGGGTAGGTAATTTTTTGGCAGTGTGCCCATTTATGAATTCACAAATACTTATCTAAATACTTGAGCTCATAAATACTTAAATACTTGAGCAGCAGCAGTTTTTCATCGATGTTCGTTGTCACGCCATTGATGCAGCACTGGCAACTTCTCCATTCAACTTGTTGTTGCGCTCTTCGAGCCCACGTGGTGCCGAACAGGCGTACCACGGGGTCTCTCCACCTCGCTGTTGACCTGCCTATGAATTCATTAAAATGGGAAGAAAATGCCATGCTTGGTATATATATATATATATGTATAAATATGTATATGTATATATGCATATTTTGGTATTCTTATGCCTAAAATAGTCGTTAATTTATAGTCATATTCGTACTTTATGTATTTGGCAACTTCCAATTACTTTAACTAATACTGCATCGTTTAGTGATCAGTGTGTTAGCGATCCTGATGTTCGTTTCGACTCTTAAAGTGGTTATTAGCTCATAGTTTTCCTGGCAGAAGCCCTTGATAAGGCTTCAGCCGTTTCAGATTTGTCTATAATGTGTGCTGAGCATCAAAAATCCTGGCCTGGGATGTTGGATCTCGGTGCTTAGTGAATTTGAACTG
>UYRT01079526.1:0-13607 GCA_900617915.1 Gongylonema pulchrum
TGCGGGCAGTTGTAGTGGTGCGTGCACGCAACTCGACAGAACGCAAATCTCTTAGGAAGCTTCCTTCGTTTAAGAAGAGACTCATAAAATCACGAAAATGAACGAATGACATCTGCCGGCGAGTGAGTGATGTCAGGACAGTGCCAGCAATTCATTAACATTCATTGAGTTAGCGAAGCATCGTTGCCCTCACGCTGTCACTAACAATTCGTGCAAAACACCCAAAATAATAGGACAAATGAGAAATTTTCACGCAAAAAAAAGGAATTCAAGAAAAAAGGGAGCTGAAGAAGATCGAATAGCACAAACCTCGCATAAAATGAGAAGGATAGTAGGGTTGTGAAGGGAGTGTTCCCATCTGAAACGATGACGACGAAGGCCCTTCAGCAGCAGCAGCAGCGGCAGCAGCAACGGCAGGAGCAGTGCCTGCTGCTGCCGCCGTAGCAAGTGAAGCTATCGCACTGGCCGAAGGAACAGCGGCTGGCGGGCGTTGATACGGAGCATATCTGAAAAATTCTTGTATACCACCAGCTCATGCGAATGAAGAATTCATGACCATCATCATAATTGTCGAGCAAACATCAAAAATCATAGTAGTCAGAAGACAGCACTGTTAGGAGCAGCAGATGGAGAGAGGGAACAACTGGTCGCAAAATCGTGCTAATCTTCTGTGTCTAAAAACTTGTTCAGAAAATGGAAAAATTTTATTTCAGGAAGAAGGGGGGAAGGGGAGGGGGGACACAGAAGTCATGAATCACGAAGTTCAATAAAAATCACAGTTAGCTTATTTCTGAGCAATTTCTGAAAGACAGACCATCGACAGCACTACCTGCGGGTGGTTCCTGTTGGCACTCGCTTTTATTTCAAATACATCTACCTCCCACACAGACAGAACACGATTTCCCAAACTGCTTGTCGTGCTCTTACCGTTTTCTGCTTTTTCCTCACATTTTTGTGACCAGTTCGGGATAATTCCAAGCGGCACCAACTTGCAAATTTGCCAGTAAAAAATCGGCCCCTCCTCTGGGAGTTACTGGCTCGTTTCGATACTAATCTACTACCATATGTCACAGAGTTAAAATCATTCTCAGATCGCTTCATAAGCATTCGACGAGTAATGGCCCCATCAACACCCATGCAAGCTTCTAGATATTGTTAGCAAGGCGCTATCACTCGGGCTATTTCCAACTGCTTTTGCCATTCGAAAAATGAAATATGGCTTTAATTTTCTTCTTTCAGTTTTCTTTCCTTCGTCAAAAATTCGATCCAAAACATCCTTTTAAAATATTTTCCAGTAATCTATGTCATCAAGGAGAGAGCGATGCAGTGAAAAATGCTTGGTGCATCTTGCAAGCACCACGTAACTTGCTGTCAGCTTGCTTATAAGCAACGTTCAAAAAAAGGAGCATCCGGCAGTCCTGCCTACAGCAGCCACTCCCAGGCAGAGCTATCGGATGCTCTTTCTTCCGAGGGATGCTCACAACTGAGTTGAGAGCAGGCTGCGTGGTACTTGGGAGGAAACGACCTCGCAAAAATTTAAAGGGTTCCCGAAAACAGCGGCAAATATACCGAACAGGCGATGGCTACTAACTGGAGGTGTGAAGCTCAGAATCGAAGGACCTGGCAGAGCTGTGCCTGAGATACGGGAACATCCAAGTAATATTAAAACGTGGCAGTCACAATCATTACTCGGGCACTCCTGTTATTTTTTTTTTACCACGGTAACTAATTTCTTTATGTGAAGTGCCACAGACAAAAAAAAAAAAAATACTTGCTTAAGAAATCTGTGATGAACTGCTACAAACTCCATCCAAACCTTGCGCTGCTACTGAGGGACTCTTCTATATAAGTAAAAGGCAATACGGGCCTCAAAGGCCCTGTGGGGGAAAGGAAGAGGGTAGTAACCAGGGTCAGGAACAAAGGCCTATTCAGCGTAGGGTAACGACCGGCAAGGGACGAGAGGTAGGACGGTGGTCGTCCAGAACGTCGATCACGCAAGAAGAAATTATTGCTTCACAGCTCTTCAACTCGTTTGATTCCCCAATCGAGTAGAATTATAGTGCGTCAAAATCAGTACCTGCGGCGTTCCTGAGTTGAGGAGGAGGCATGACGAACACGAGGCAGTGAAGGAGGCGGCATCAGTACAACGCGGCCAGGAACTGTAAAACAATTACTCCGATGAATACGAACAATTCAACAGCACTGCACTGCTCTCTCTTACTTAGATTTGATGTGATGTGATCGCTATTACAAAACACCTGCTGTCAAAAAAAAATGCACTTCTGCTCTCGCACAGCAGTGCCGGAGATACGTGAAAACGCACAAAGGATTGCGGTAAATTTCAGTATAATGGGGCTGAAATACAGATGAGTCTGGTGTTTTTCTGTATGCAGTACATTATGATCAGATTGCACGCTTGGCTGGATACAAGGATGCTGAGGCTGGTCACATTAGTAATTTAGCAGCTAAGATACGAAGATAAGTGGCCTGAGCTATAACTTTTCTGACCTCTACCTCATTAAAATCATCTTTCTGCAGAAAAAGAGGCATAAGTAAGCTATTCTGTAATTTCAATAAAAAGCAAGCAAAAACTTTCACGTTCAACTCGTACAACAAAGAAGCCCAAAGTGAGTAGTTAAACTCCACTATTCTGAGAGCCAATATCGGATTCTTACTTTTGAGCAAATTAAAAACAAAAGCAAACTTTTAAGCAAAACGTCTGGCGTTAGGATGGTGTGGATTGAATAGCTAGGCAGATGACTACATAAACACTTAACTATAGCAGTAGAAGGATGATTTATGCACAAGGTTGACCGCTTAAGAGGCATTTTATCCATCAACCCATTAGTTACACCACCACACTTTCCGAATATCCCTACAGTCACCGAGAATGTGAGCAGCACTTAAGAAAGTCCAGACAAAATAACGCAGCCTACCGGAGAATCAGTTCTCGAAGCACCGTTCTAAGCATAGTACGTGTAAGCACAGAAACAAACAAGGGCAAATTTTCGACCACCTACGATTACGCATTTGTAAAAATATAAAAAAAAAAAAGCATAAAAAGAGAGGAACCTTGAGAATGTGGCTGTGACGTAGAAGGACCTGCAACAACATGTGGTGCAGGTGCGGCAGCTGCAGCGGTAGCGGAGGGGAGTGGATGAGAAGTGGCAGCAGCAGCAAGTACTGAAGGCGGCTGTCGCTGAGCTGCACGTGAAAGTAGTCGCTGAGAAGTTGGCTGCAAAAATTCAACCCGTGATGGTCGCGCTGCTTCCGGCGCACTTGGCGATGGCAGTGGCTGGGTGACAACGGCGGCGGCGGCAGCTGGACGTGACGGAGCAGGGGCAGTTGTTGGCGTGGGAAGTGCCGGAGGAGCGGGTGGCGGCGGCAGCACTCCGACTGCTGCCAGAGCGGCATGCATCTGGGCCATCAGCGGAGTGGTACCTTGCAGTGGTGAGGAGGGCAGTAAGTGTGAGGCAGCTGCAGCAGCACCAACAAGCTGTTGCTGCTGTTGTTGCAAGTGCAGCAAGTACCGTTGCAGATTTGATTGTTCAGGAGACAGCGCCGATGCTGACGGAGCAGGCGGCGGCGGCGGTGGCGGTGGCACAACGCGTGACCCTGAAAAAGCACTGACGAACAAAAATACGCTTCCCATGATAAATGTAAAAAATCGTATCAATACTCGGGAATGATCTCTGGTGCCCGTGTGCCCGACGTGTAAGCGCATCCTAGTTAAATTCCCGTTGACCAAAGTCCGACAGAACTCGAAGATGCTGGGAAAATAAATTCAGCATGCTGAATACAGTCAGAGTAAAATTAGCGATTATTTAAAAAAATAATAAAAAAATTATTCTCCTAGGCACAAACGGCATGTCAAATGAATGAAGACTTTCAGTTGACTCTTATCCGCAAAATGTTACATTCAAATAGCTAAAAATGTTCCAAACTTATGAAATGTTATCACTCGCCATACTAGCTAAGAGTGGTACTCTCGAGAGAGTATACGAAACTCGGGAAGCCTCCGAAAAGATAGCACACAATCATTGAACAGATGGCAAGTACTAACTGAAAGTACGCAGCCCAAAACTAAAAGAGTTATATCCGGCGGAGAGGGCCAACCTAGTAATATTACTTATAGGGCAAGCTGACAGGAGTATGATATTCTAACAGGAGTATGGTATGCTAACATGCTTTGCAACATGTCACAACGTAAAGACTCATTACCTCTACAATAGCTTGCCGGTTGCCATGGCAAATTATCGCACTGATAAAAAATATTTCACATTACAGACTGCAGTACTAGTCGAGGCTAGCTTGCATTTACGAAACCTCAGAGGAGGAAGCTGTCGACAGCCTTGTCAGCAAATAGCTGCTATTGGCATATGCTACAGTTTTAGGCACTGCTGATTATGCCTCTCCCCCCTCTCTCCCCCTCCCCCCTCAAAGAGAATAAATATGGAGGTGAAGTGAGGGAGAAAGCATGGTTTTTGACCAAATACATTTCCCCCTACAATAAACAGCAGTACTTTCCATTACTACAATACACAAGTGTGTACATGGCAAAATCTAAATCGAATGAAAAAATACTTACCAATCTGTGATGGACGGCCACCAGAAGCAGCAGCTAATGATGCAGCCGCAGCTGCAGCAACTTGCTGCTGCTGCGCAGCGGCAGCTAAAATAACTTGGTACTGCGCCAGGAGAGCTGGATTCATTGCGCCGAGCATTTGAATGGGCGTCTGAGTAGCCGGGCCAGGGCCAGGGCCGGAACCCGGGCTGAGGCCAATACCCGCTAACAGTGAGGCACTGGGTGTGGCAGGGGAAGGCAAAGAGGGAAGTGCTGCACACACGGTCATTTCTGTTCCGGATGGCGGTGGCTGCGGTTGTGGCGGTGCCGGCTGTTGCTGCTGGCTCGTTGGTGCTTGAGTGAAGCGTAACCCTGCGGCAGCGACCTGTGCCGAATGCAGCTGCTGCAATATTTAGGTTATATTTCGAAGACAACTGCACCATCTAACCGCTTTATAGTGCAAAATAAATGGGCAAGGAACATCTTCGTAAAGTTTCAGTTTTCTGACTTGCCTGTCTTCTCGAAATCGTTTTCCGGCCAGAACATCTTCCACGTATGCGCACGTAAAAACTGGGAGAAAGTGAATGCTTATTTTACGCTCAAAAATCCATCTAAGTTACTAAAACTTCAGTTTGATAGGCTTCATAGGTCTACGGATCGAAATATGCGGATCATACACATATATATACACACATACAGAAAACTTCTCTGTAGTAAGCATTTTTTTCATTGCAAAGATGCAAAAAAAGCATAGAAATTACAAGTCCAACTTCTTTCCCTATTTTTCTAGTTGCTTTGCAAGGTGATTTGAAAGTGTATGTGCAAAGATGAATAACTTCGACAAAATCAGGACTAAGATTGGCACTGGAATGGAGTTATTTTTGACAAAAATCTCCTCCTTAACATTCCACCCTCTTCAAGACGGAAAGACACTCCAAAAGGTTCCAGTTTGTGGACAGCAAACACCAGCTAGCTAGACTTTTGAAGTTTATGAAACCAAAATGATAATGGCGGTTCCGATTCGTTCATGCCAATATCCCGCCGAAGCAGATTTTTTTTACGAATCAGATTTCTGAAAAAAAAAGCCCAGCACTTCTGGTACAGGGAAAGCAGTTGAAATCAAACCTGTATATCAAACTGTGTTGGCCAACCGGCAAGTTGCTGTACAGTGGCTGAATGTAGTGGACTGAAGGTTGGCGCTGTTGGTTCCCTTAATGCAGCAGTTGCTCGCTGAACACCGGCTCCAAGCGAAAGCGCCTGCGATGGAGAAACAACGCTTGGCTGTAAAACCAGAGAACACATTACTCAAAAAAACTCAACCAGCTCGGCGGATTCACAACAGCAAACACCAATTAGTGGTTTATCAGTTCCACGACAGGGAGGGATGGCCGTATTTGAAATTAATCATTTCCACCGTCCAAATAGTATCTATATATCAGCAGAGGTACTGCGATATGACGAACCCTGATCAAAGTAAAGAAAGCGGTGAAACGAAGAACGATTCACAGTTGTGACAATTTGCCTTGAAATTGATGAAAGGCCTAGCTCAAGATCAACTTGTGATAATCTGATGAAAGGCCTACTTCAAGACCAATCAATTTACATTTCAACTATCTCACTGAGTGGGTAAAAAACAGAGTCTGGTGTTCCACCTCCTCCCCCAGATCGTCAGTTTTTAACAGAATAACGACTTCAAACATTTGAAGCTTTGACAATCTCCTGCGATTTCAAAAAAGAAAAAAGGCTGGGGAAGACGGAAACTTCGTCAAAAGTAGTTAAACAAAAATCTAATATATCAAAGTTTTCCAAACAATATTTGAAGAAGCTTTATTCCCGAGGAAGAAAAGTGCGGCTGACGACAAGTGAATGTCAGAATCACCATCATGAACGGCCGAAACAACTTCACGAGTCGTATATGTATGCACATAAATGTGGGGGCTTTCAATGCCAGAACACTCAGCAGTGACCTTTTGTCGTTGGAATCTTCAAAGATTCGCCCTAATAAAATCAAACGCAAAAGAGGAGCAGCAAAACGGAAAATGTACAGGCGATGTTGAGAACACTCGACAGAACGGTCACAGGTATCCGAAGTGCTGTGAGACTGCAGATGAAAGGCAGAATCAACGTTTTTTGTACAAACTAATATCAAACGTGCTTGGGATGCTCGCTATCGACATCAAATGGGCGTGTGAAATGCCGCGAAATTCATTATGAATTTCGCGGCATTTCACACGCCCATTTCACAACTGCGGTTCAGGTCCGAGTTGCTAACAATTTTTGGGTTGAGGAGCTGCTTGAGACTGTGGTTGGAGAGCAAGAGAGCTTCTACAGTGGACGTTTCTACTGAGGGTAACATGCATGATGATCCTTGAAGATTTCGGTGCCAAAGTTGAAAGTGTGAATCGATCGAAAGAATTTATCGGACTTTCTGGGCTAGGAACAAGAGGATCTCATCGACTGCTCAAAGCTATGCACAATGATAAATTTGTTTTCCAAAAAAGTCTTCGAACGCGCTGGACTTGGCAAACATCAAATAAAGCGACCCAAAATGAAACTGACAATATTCTCAGAGACAAGCAAAGATTCGTTACAAAAGTTTCCGTCATTCCGAAATGTTTTCGTACACTCTGATTGACTACCAGAATTAGAATTGATTTCCAAGTTGAAGAATCGATTTAAAAGCTAGTCAAAGCAGTTTGCTCTTGACTTCTTTCTGCAGACCACACTATAAATGATATTAGCACAGACTATAGTCTTTCTTCACACCCTTAAAATTTTAGCTTTTCAGCTTCTCTGGTTCCCGAGTTAGCAACTTACCCGCCAAAAATTTTCACGGGCTCGTACTTATGTACCAAGCCCACATGGAAGCAAGATTTGAACTCATTAAATCTTATGTGGAGCGCAAAAGTCTTGTCACAGCGAACTTGATCAGAAGACTGAAATTTGTCCAGGCCAAGAATTCCTTGCAATATTTTAACGAAAACGAAAAATGGCGGCACAAAACTAGTAGTGAAGCATTCCGTATTCAAATTATAGGCTCTTTCCTAAGTACTACTAAAAGAAATTAGCAAAGGAAGGGTATGGAATTTCACAGTATGCTGTTTCCCACCGCTAAATCAAGGGCTCTCCGGGAAATGCCCCGGGTGTGGTACTCATCGGGCATAAAAAAGACGCACCTGACTGCTCGGGCCAGCTTCCTCCACTTGTGAAAAAATAGCTGCGGTAACAGCGGGTTGCTGTTGCGGTTGCTGCTGCTGCTGTTGTTGCTGCTGCTGTTGCTGTGGGTGTTGCGCAGGGGCACGGATGGAGGAAGGGCGAATGGCGCCGGCGCCTTCCGCTGGTGCTTTCTTCGACTGCCGAGAACCCCCTGGCGCACCATTCATAGAAATTGCATAGAAACGTTACACAACTGCTGTTCTGCGCGCCCCCAAAACAAAGTGCGTGTTCGCTCTTTCTCGCTCTCTTGCACCAGTTGCCTTCTTCTCAACAGCAATTCTCCTCACAGCAAGCCTGCAATACATATTCAGTTTCACCGCTACTGTGTTACAAGACAACGATTTCCAGCTGCGCGTAGCAATTCTCGCATATTCGATCAAAAAACCCAAATACTTTTCATAAGATACATAAGATTAACATAAGACACACAAGATTTTTCTTGAAATTTTCATAGACACCAAAGCATTTCATCGTGATCTGCGAACGCTAACGATAACACACACACCAAGGAAAACTCGAAACGGATGAAGTGTTTCTGTTGGAAGAATACCGAACAGATAAACCCCATCCGCAGACAAAATGAACGTCAAAAAAGCCAGTAGTCTGATCACCAGACGATGCAACATGCAAAAACGTTAACAGATACACAGATTGAAAAAAACACTACGAATTAATGCTGATTCAATTATCTTAAGTAAAGACATTGTAAAAAAAAAAAAATTAGTTTTGATATCTCAAAACACACCAGGTACGATGGGTAGCCGAAACCGGTGGCACATCACTCCAGGGAACCGGGAAGGGGAGATATTCCTGCCGCACTGTAAAAGAAAAAAATTGGTTTTGATATTTCAAAACACATCAGGTACGATGGGTAGCCGAAATCGGTGGCACATCATCTAGGAGACCGGAAAGAGAGAAAATACTCCTGCCCAGCATCTAGAAATGGGTGCAGAAACCATCAGACAGAGAGGGCAAATGTGGAAAATCGAATCACACGAGAAAAAGCAGAGGTAAATTCGAGATTAATGACAGAATAAGGAAGAAAGAGCGGATCCACCAGTCCTTCCCTGCAGCCGCGAGGAGGTAAAATCCTCCACCAGAAGACAAGTATGCCGGTGAATAACAATAAAATGCACAAAACTAGATGAAAGCAGAAATATTAGCACAGTTAACACATCAAAATGAGTGAAAAGTTGAGAGTTAAAAACGAGATTCCGAGCCAAACCGTAATATTTCTCTACGGGACGTGACAAGGGAAGGCAGTGAAACAAACACCAGAATCACCGGTGGTAGCAAATTGACCATCACGTGATGCAGCGTCGCCAAATAGATCGATGCCATAATAGTACATATCTAGTAAAAGTACCAGATGATTCTCAAGCACTGAGAGCATACCTGGAATGTCCTAATTAATTCATAGTCTGCTGCTGGTGCTGCTTTTCTACGCATCTGGCTCTGGCTTTTCCAATTGCTGCTGCTTCTCTGACCGATGCTGCATCTCCTGGTGGTCAGCTTACGGCGGCTGCTACTGCTGGTGATCCTGGCGTTCGTTTCGCGCGTCCTGAAAACACTAACCAACTCAAGGAGTCCGATGATCAAGAACCAACAATCACGAGAACCGATTGACTGAGTACCAGCGAACCGCCAAGTATTTGATACCTAGTTGAGAAGTACCAATCGTTTCGCGCCTTCAGCGATAATAAAGTCATCGCTGTTCCACGTTAATTGGCCTTTACCGTTCGCTCAATTCATGCCTGGTGCTTGACCAACTTCACTATAGGCATATAACTATTCAAAACATGGCGGGTAGGAGGCTGTACTGATGATTCCCATTCCTACCCAAATGCACTGTTCGGTCTGTATATACAGCTAAGGGATGAAACACAGAGAGACTGCGTCATAAAATGTCTTCATGGACACATGACATTCAAGTGAAATCCTTCTATTCTTCTATTTCACTATTTCATGGGAAGCAAAGCGTACAAAACAAAATGAGTTGACCGTATTTGATGGAAATAAAACGTCATCATTCCTTGAACCTTCTTGGAACTGTTAAAACTCGGCTCGGCTCGGCCGACTGAGAAGCCAGTAGCAGTAGTTGGGAAGGATGGTAGGGAGGGGAATAAGAAGTTGAGATAATTGGCCCAAAGGGAGCCGTACAAAGACGGAGAGGACGAGGATATCGACTGGGAAGGCCATCCCTGCGAAGGTAGAGACTGGAAACAGGAGCCGAGTTAAGAGAGGTCCATACTAGGTTCTTTATGCTCAACATGAAACATGGGGCTGAATTCAAATTAGCAATCCTGACGCAACACGTAGGACCTCATCAAAACAGAAAAAAACCCTCCACAACGATTTTCGCATCTCAAATCCGAACCCAAAAATGAAAGACGGCGCGGCCTGGGCCGAGTTTTAGTAACTGTCCCAGGAATTGCGAACCTCTTTCGCTTCAAGGTGGCAGCTGGGCTGTTTGCTCCCCAAGAATTTCGGTGGGGAAGCTTGGGAATATCGGGGGAGGGGATCTGACAATCTTTTGATCTGTAGTATTTGAATCAATGTGTGCTGTTCCTGGGGTGGCCGGGCCCCTTCACCGGGCTGATTTCGATAGTATGCTCTTTTAGTTGCGGCGCGCAAACAAACAACTGGATTGGTGGCACGAATTGGAAGCACTCGTGAATTCAACAACCGAGCATTTACATGGAATTATGTGAATGGGCGAAGATCAAATGTGTGAATGGAAACGATTAAAAAATAGCAAAAAAAGGTACACGATTGCTGCTAAAATTATTTTTGCAGAAAATAATTTTTGCAGAAACAGTTTGCAGAAAAATATTTATTGCTTTTTTACTTACATATATTTAAATCAAAAAAAATTTTTTTTTTCTTATAAAAGATGCTCCGTATTTTATTTTCATATATTTGAAACAAAAAAAAGAAATTTTTTTTTATAAAATCTGTTTCAAGATCAATAATAAGCAAGTCTCTCTAGTTACTGGGGATAAAGTCGATCCGTTACCTCATTGGTTTTCGCAGTTTCTAGTATTTGAGAAATTAGCTCCTTATGAAAATCTACTTTACATTACCTCCTATACACGTATCAGCGTCAAAACCGTCGTATTGACGAGGTGCAATTATACTACTGAATGGGGCTTGATGGACCGAAACATTTCTATTAATCTATTTTCTAATATACTTTCATATTTTATTTAAATATCATTATTAATGTCTTTTTTTTCTTATAAAAATGCTCCAGTATCAATAATACGCAGGCCTCTTTTGTTACTATGAATCCTCGCTGAGGGGAGAGGTGAAGAGGCATCGGCAGAAAAATGGCAGTACGATTTTTCAAAAAATAGCCTTTTTAGTTGACAAAATATCCCATCATGTTCTAGGAGCGACACCGTTCGGAACCAGTTGCTGAAGCTTAACACATAGTTATGACATCTCGAAATAGCTAAAGCCTTGCCGACTGATTTTTTTTAAGAAGAACAGTAAGTCAAAAATCTCGTCAGGAGACAAGGTGAACATCAAAATCGCAAGCATTGGTCAAAGCAACCGGAAGAGTTGACAGCTGCGTAGTTCGAGAACGGCACATTGTAAGAATATCAAAATATCGGACATATTAGACATGATGATGAACAATCGTGGTACAGCATATGTTTCATCCCTTAGCTGTAAACACAGAGAGAGATCAGGTGCCGGCAACAGGCATTCATTGGATGTATTTGTTTTTGCTCAGATTTGCAGTCCTTGAGCAGATGTATTTTTTGTGATTCAAATAATTTCTGAAGTCAAAGAAGAAGTTTATGACTTAAGGGCACAGCAAGTTTTCGGTATGTTATGCCTGATCAAACTATGCTGTAAATGAGAAGATATGCGGCATCACACGCAACTGAATACGGAGGCTTCTCGCCAGGGACAATTCGGTTCTTTTTCACGTTCTTGGTTCACCCTGTCCTGTTCAAATTTTTTTCCTTTTCATGCCTTTTGTGCTGTGTAACAGCAGGACAAAACGCATACTGTCACGGGGTTGTTTGTCCCACATTTTGTCCTGCACTTTCAACTCGGGAACCTCAAGAGCTAGGCAGCTGAAATTTTAGTATAGTGTTCCTCGCCAAAGTGTGACGCGGAAATTTAAATTCAGCCTTCCCGTACCCGCGGGTAACACGTACGGCCTCGTAAAAGTTTTGGCGGGTAAAATCAGTATCTCGGGAACCACGGAAACTAGGAAGCTGAAATTTTACGGGTGTGTCCCTTAACCACGTGCGATCCAGAAAACTCAAATTCAACCTTCATGTACTCGCGGGTATCACCTACCTCCCTATGAAACTTTTGGCGGGTAAATTATTATTCTGGAAACCACGGAAGCTAGGAAGCCGAAATTTTATGGGTATGTCCATTGACCAAGTGCGACCCAGAAAGCTCAACTTTAACCTTTCTGTCCACGTACGGCCTCGTAAAAGTTTTGGCGGGTAAAATCATTGCCTTAGGAGCTGCGGAGGCCAGGGAGCTGAAGTTTTATGGGTATGCCCCTTGACCACGTGCAACCCAGAAAATTTAAATTCCGTTTTCCCGTGCGCTTGGGTGTCGCTTACGGCCCCGTGAAAGTTTTGATGGAAACTTATTTTGGGAACCATGAAAGCTAGGGAGCTGAAATTTCAGGACGATATTTTCTGCCGCTGCAGGTATCTTAAAAACTCTAGATTTAGCTCCCAGGTATGCAGAGGTCTTACGTAAGACCACCTGAGAATTTTGATGTGAAAGTTACTAGCTCCGAAGCAGAAAAACTAGAAGGTTGAAATTTGGAAGGATGTTACCCATCCACGTTTTCAAATTCAGCTTTCACATACCGGCACATGAAATTTTCAGTGGGAAATTCCTCACTTAAGGAGCCAGACAGCATATGTACTATTTTTTCACATATGAGAGTTTAAAACAGTTATATTTTTAGTAAGCAAACGTCCGCTGAATGGAACTGCGCAAAACGCATGATCGCACCGGCTACCCTGGTGCGTTTCGCTATTTATCTATTTCTGTTTAGGTAAATTCTGAAGAAGATGAAGGAACCGCTGTTGCTGCTACGCTGAGGACTTCCCTCACTCAAAGTGTATCGTATCGAAGCGCATTCGGCACGAACGTCCCTCAATGGTTTGTCAGAAAGAGTGATGTGCGGGGAAGGGTGTTGGTGTGGTTGTGCGTTTTTACGGTTATTTGCTGATGAATGGGCCAATACATTACGTAGAGGAGGGTGTTCGTTATAATGGTTCTCTGATCGATTCAGCGCACGAACGGCAGCAAAAACATGGTTTTACGGCATGCTTCAATGTCGAATTATAAAACCAGCGCAAACTTGGGGATTTGACCGTAGGTCAAGGAACAGAGAAGTTTGAAAGTTGATCTTCACTTTTTTTTAAGTGCCTCTTACGGTTTACTGGGATCACGAAAATTCCGTATTTCTGATTTATTTCATCCCAAAATTACAAATTTAGCTCGAATTTGGAGCTGAGGTCATAGGTTAAGATAGAGAGCGGTAGAAAGAAACATAATAAGGGTTCGCAAACTCGTAGCTCTACAACGAATAGGGAAGTAAAGCGTATAATCGCTGTGGATCTTCTGTCATCAAACTGCATTCCCATAACTTGCCTCAACCACTTTCTCCTTTCCTTGCCCTCTTTTTCCCCCGATCTATCCGGCCCATCCTTGTGTGTAAAACGCTAATGTTTTATATCGTCATAGTACGTGACGTGTGTGAATTAGTACAGGGTGTTTGCTGTGCCAATAAGAGCCTAAAAGTTGGGACAAGAGGGGGGAGAGGGCAAAAACTAAT
>UYRT01079527.1:0-13814 GCA_900617915.1 Gongylonema pulchrum
CGTACGGACGCTTTAAAAAAATATGCAAATTTTTTGGCAGGAAAGCGATCTCGGGAACCACACGAGTTAAGCGGCTGAAAATTTGTAGGGATATTCCCTGCGCACGTATTAGCTAAAGATTTCAAATTCAGCCCCCGGGTATGCGTGGTACTCACGTAAAGGCGCATGAAAGTTTTGGAGGGAAAATTGCTAACTCGGGAACCAAAAAAAGCTAGAGAGCTGAAATTTTGGGAGAATATCCCCTGTCTAAGTACAACTCAAATGTTTCAAATTCAGTCGCAAGCTATGCGCGGTAATCACGTAAGGGCGTATGAAAGTTCCTGCGGGAAAATTACTAACTCGGGAACCACAAAAGCTAAAAAGTTGAAATTTTAGGATAATGTCCCCTGTCCATGTGCAACTTAAGTATTTCAAATTCAGCCTTGAGGTATGCGTGGCTCTTACGCACAGGTATTTAAAAGTTTTGGCCAGAAAATTTCTCACTGAACAGCTACGTCACTTTTAAAGAACGACCGTTAAATAGAAATTTTACATTTACTTCATGCGAAATTTATGGTGGTTTGCTAATGACCGCAAGAGGTCGGTGTAAAGCAACAACCATTCATGCAGTTAATGATCTGAGTAGTTCAAGTCCGGTGCGAAAACATATAATCGCACGGGCCCGCCCGGTGCGTTCCAGCCTGGGTTTGTTATTCAACCGGTTTTCTTCTGTTTGGAGTTTGATTGTTGCGAACAGGAGCTTGTATGTTGTAAACAGCTCGTTTTGACCATGTTAAAGGACAATCCGTGTGGAATGTCAAGTAGAGAAAAATGAATACTTCCGACACACTTTACTCTTCGAGCTTAATCGAGGATCTAGTGCTGCAGAAGCCGTGAGAATTTGTGATGTGTACGGGAGAGAAGCACTTGCTGAGAGGACGGCACGGAAATGGTTTTCGCGTTCCCGAGAAGAAAAATTCATCTTAAATGATGAACCACGTTCTGGAAGGCTTTTGCTTTTTTGATGAAAACTGCCTAAATCAATTGGTCCACAAAAATTCTTGCCAACCAACGCGCGAATTGGCATAAATTACGGAAGGCGAACACGCAACCACTATGCGGTATTTGCATTTATTGGATAAGGTGCAAAAAACTGCGTACGTGGTTACCACATGTGTTAAGCAACAGGAACAAAATCAGGTCTTTGCTGGCGCGCTACCGTTTGGCTTTTCATAGGCACAAACCACTACTTGGGAACATTGGTACAGGTGACGAAAAATAGTGTCTGTATGTGAACTTAAAGAAGAAGAAAGAATGGCTCAGCCCATCGAAGAAAAAAACATTTCATGCACAGTACGGTGCATGCCCTTAAAAAATTATGTTGTGCGTTTGGCGGGACCAAACTGGCATTCTTCACGGTGAATTGCTACCAAGCTGCTGCGCATACTGAACAGCTAAGGCGACTCGCTATTACTACCGAAAACAAAACACCTGGTAAAACTGTGTTGTTACTCTACGACATTGCACGCCCACATACCGCCAGAATCATTACAGATGCAACTGCTGAACTTGGTTAGGAACCACTTCCTCATTCTTCACATTCACCATAATTAGCCCCTTGAGGTTATCATCTTTTCCGATGTCTCGCCAACAACATTCAGGGAAGCATCTCTTAACAACTAGCTTACAAATTTCATCAACGCGAAACCACAACAATTCTACAGGAGAGGCACAGAACTCCTCTCTGCACACTGGCACATGGTCATTGACAAAGATGGTGATTAGGTCAGTGAGTGACTTATGATTTGTGTGTCAGTATCTTATTGTAATGTAGTGTATTTTATACTAATAAAATGGCGCGGCCGCGTGAGCTAACCCAATGGATCGAGAATTAAGAACTTTGGTTCCAAAAGACACACGTTTAGCTGAGTGGATGTAAATCTTTAGTTGGAAACGGTGAATATCGCAAAAAAGCATTAAGATTGCTAGATTTTCCCAAAAAAGGCCGGATTTTATGACGAATTTTATGCCAAAATTTCAATATAAGTAAACTGTGGAAAGAGCAGTCATTTTCTACAAAAGCGCAAATTTTGTTGGATAAAGCTTACAATAAACTCCTTTAATTGTTGATAGAAGACAGCTGCGTCATTTACAAACATCGTTATCGTTACTCGTAATAATATTTATAAATTAACGGTAAATTATACTTCTATCCCTCCAAAAGCAAATTATTAAATGATTTTGGGTTTTTATGAATGCAAAAAAATTTGGCGGCTTTAAAATCAAACAGTAACAGTTTTCAGATGTAAAAGTTCCTAATAACTGAAATGCAAAAAATGCCATAATCGCACCGGCAAAAGCGCACGATTCATTGTCTAACTTGCATTTTTTGGTAAACGACAGTCACCGGAAACTGTTCATTTTCATGCGCCTTTGATGTGCAGCGCTACAGCGAGCAAAAACGTATCTTTCCGAGAGGTTGTCTGTGTGTGTATGTTCGGAAGCGAGTGAACTTTGTCATCCACTTTCAACTCAGCAACCAGGAAAGTTGGAAGCCTGAAATTTTGAGGACATATTCCCATCCCATGTGTCACTCTTCCATCTTAAGATCTTCACTCACACGCGCCTAAATCTCATGTACGGACCCCGAAAGAAATATGCAAATTTCTTTGGCGGGAAGCGATTTTGGAAAACAGGCAAGATAAAAAGCTGTAATTTTGCAGGGATATTCTATGTGCTTGTGCAGCGCGTATGGTCACGTCAAAGTTTGCAGCTTAATACTGCGCTAACTCGAAAACTTGCCGGGAAACAGTAGCCGAAATTTTGTTAGAATATTTGTCGTCGATATGGGAAATCGTGTACTAAAATGAGTTCCGAACTGCACTTGCGCCGCGATTTAGGTCACTTCATAGTTGTATGTAGCGAAGTGGCTGTTTCGCTTACTGGATAATGTGCAAGGCTGAAACTTCGCTGGGGTATTCTACTTTCATTTTTTGTGGTCTTATTTCTGCTCGGAGGTGAAATTTCCTAGAGGTGGGTATGAGCAATACTCAACTTTATCACAAACTCAGAAACGAGTACATTTTGCAACGAACGACCGCATTCATCCCCTCTCAACATCTAGTTCATTTACATAGTTGGATTTTATGACGAACGACCTCTCCAACAACATTTCTACTTTTCAGTGAAAAACTGGAACTGAATATTGGGAGAGGATGAGAGCGGTCGTTCGCTGGAAAATGCATTCGCTTCTGAGTGAAACCTGCTTAAAAAGCTGAGCAAAAACGCACGCATGCACCGGCCAGCCTGGTGTGTTCCAGGCTGGGTTCTTTGTGCAAAAATAATAATAACACGCTGGACGTTTATGCAACTCCACAATGCAAAAAATTACTATCCGAGCCAACCCCCTTTTCCTTCTCAATGCAAGAAAAAGCCAAAGTACAGCCAACACGAATTTCCGTGTCAAATTTTACTTGTACTGTTAATGATCCGACTGTTTCAAGTTTAGCATAAAAACTCACGACTGCACCGGTAAATCTGGTGCGTTGCAGCCTGAGTTAATAATTACATGCGAGGCGAAAAAAGGTACGTAGCAACATAAATAGTTTTTGCCAAATATATAAATTGTTTTAGAACGAGCGTTTACTAACAGCTGGGATTACTCTAGATGAGGATGTAAACAATATGTTAAGATACAGTAGTTCAGAGAACTACGGATAATGTGTACTAAAGCAGCGCCGATCATTTGGCGCGAGAAGTGATTCTTTCTTAACGCTTGGTTTGGCTAGTTTCTTGTTTTTTCTTTCTAGTAAATCAAAAGTAGCACCTGTAATTTGGCTTTTTCCGCATCAAGTATGATTCTAGCTTTACCAGTTGCTTCAGCTGCAAAAAAAATATCCGTGTCTGTCTTTCGTTTTTGTGATAAACGGCGGTACCTCCTGCAAACATAAGTGATTTTAGCAGCTGTCTTTGTTCATTTTGTCCTTCACGCAGAGAAGAGCTGAATTTGCCCTCACAGTAAGTGCTGGAATTGAATTTGTGAAGAGTGCCAGCTCGTTCGGGTGTTTCACCACGACCGTTATTGTAAAAGGAGCAGAATTCGAATTTTTTCACCGATTTCCTGAATTCCAACTAAGAGCAATTTGGAATAATCTAGGCAATACAGGTTTTTTAAAAAACAACTCTTATAAACGGTTAATTTAAATAACAAAACTCAAATGTGTTAGAAATTAGAGCTACTCTTGATTTCTAAAACCGTAGTTTTTGCATGCTATCGCTAGGAGCATATTTGCAATGACGGCACCGGTCAATCGATGAAAAATTTAGATAAAGCGACAGAACAAAAAAAGTTATTCTAAAAATTATTTAAGGGACAAATTAGGAATTGTAGTACCGAATTTTGCTTGTAGCAGGAAGCCCCATATGCTGTTCTAAATTTCTTCGTTGTTGATTCATGTAGCGCTGGAACGTTAGCAGTCCAATAGTATCCTTAAAGTTTATGCAGATGACTATCGCTTGCACGATTATTGTTTACACAGAAATTATAAGAATTCTTGCACTGTTCCATAGACTGCCAGCCCTTACTGTGCTTAGCTCCGACGCACGCTATCAAAGAATTTTGTTATATTTTCAGACACAGTTGTGCAGTTTTGCATAAAGTTGCTGTGAGCTCAGAGACGTTAAATTCGACAAAACACAATTTTGATTCTGACTTGCCGTCGTTTCATTTTGTTGCATATAAATTATATATACGGCATATAAATTACCGACACTTCAAATTTAGGGCTTGTTTCGTACCCTAAAGTCATAAAATTGGATCTTGGCCATTCAAGCTTCTCTATGCATTAAGATCGAAAGTTTCAGGTTTGTAATTCCTCCCAGTTTTTAACTATAAAAACAGACTGAACTTGGGGATTGTTTACAGCTCCGGAAACAATGAACTTTAAAGACCCGCTTCCGGCCAACCATGCTAATTTTTGTGATTGACCACCTCAAAATCTCGATCTCGTATTTTGCCGTGTTCTAAAGTTAAAGAATTAGCTTAAATTTGCATCTAGGGTTGCGGAGCTAGAACAAAATGACCTCTGAATTTAGACTTCAAAAAGAACATTTTACACCGCATGAGGAACTAAAGTACGAGAATTTCACGTTTCTTCGTCTATTCTCGGAATATAAAATCTTGAATCAGAAGCCACAGGTACAAAAGGAGAAGTGATTTCGCACAAGATCTGAGACATCTGGCCCAAAATTTTGTGCTTATATTTCCCTTGAGGTGAACGATAAGGAATTCGAAATTTGGTCCCGTGTTTGTGACTTTGCAAACGGTTAAAAGTTTCGCCCTGGAGTTCCGGAATTAAAATATACATTTAGGTAAAGACATACGCAAACGCAAACAAAAATGACCATGCCTGGATACATTTTTGTTGCATCAGAAAAAAAAAACGAATAAAAATGCACCACTTTGACACGTGATTGACATCAGTTTCGAATATGTTGCAAAGAGTTTAAAGCATGTTAGAATACTCAAGAAGCTCTCAGGAACAATCAGTAAGGTGGCAGTAAATATTTTTATGTCATCATTTAGGATCATGAATTTTAAGGAAAACAAACTTTCTGTGTGCCCTAGCAGCAGCTGCTGTTGCTGCATCAACAATAGGCGCATAACCGAGAACTGCACGGCAGCAGTGAAACAGTCAGCAAACTTCACAGTTTTTAGATCTGAGGGGAAGAAATCTAAGCGGCAAAACACAACAGAAATATTGGAACTTATATCAGGCCGGCAAATTTTTTATCTTGGCATAGGTGAAGCAGTGTTTCTGAGAGCTACAGTCAGACCAGCAACGCTAGTATCCTATTACAGAACAAACATTTGCCTACATTTTTCTGGTCCAAAAATCTTCGTGTTTCATGCATCAGACTTTTGTAAAAACGATTGTAGTGTAACAGACAAAATGGATCATCAGCAAACTCCTGCCCGGAAATTTTGCATAAGGAACCACCGTTTGTAATGTGCACGTCCATCAAACGATTTTCGCCGATTTCGGAGCAGGTAGAGTCAGAGATAAAATGCAAAAAAAGGTTTTTGGAGCTCATACCGATAGAACAGTTATATTATGGCATTCGAGAGGCACGAGGGGAGCTTCTGGATTAGACACGATCAATAAAGAAATGGAAGCACTCGATGGTTCAGTCTAGAACTGAGCCCAGTGGCAATTTGTTAATGAATTGGGATGCACTTGACGCACACTAAGAAATTTGTACGTTCTGTGATCGGCAAAATAGCAATTTATACAGCAGTACCGCACACGTGGTTCTCGAGTGCACAGGGCGGGGCGGAAACACACAAAACCAGCTCACATGGTTTTACGGGTTTGCCTACTGTCCGTCTGAATCGCTTCACTTCCATGTTCCTCCTAACAGCTCGCGCTTTTGCTCCCGGAGTTAAGAGCACTGCTATTGCAGCACTCTAGAAGATCAGAGGAAGAAAAAGCGCTCCCCGACATGCTGCCAAAGTTCGCTTGCACATCGCTTTGCACAGGGCAAAACATCAAACCTCACCCGAAGCTATTGTTCAACAAATGCATGGACAGGTGGATGGATGGCCGGGCGAACTGAACGTCGACATAAAAAAGGTAATGTTGCGCCGGAACTTTGATGTTTGATTTCATGTTTTGGTATTATCAATGTTTATGCACAAATTGCTTTATATGATTAGAGGCGATGCAGTGGTCACGGAAACAATTAAAAGGGCAGAAGGCAGGAGCTGACAAAAGCGGAAGAAACAACGCTACTAGTAACACAAAAACCTCGTTTACAGTCGAACTACTTGATAAAATTCGTGATCCCAAAGAGGAAGTCCCCACCTTGAAATTATGAAATTGTTCTGAACTGGACATGCAATCACTGCTCAAAAAAATAAGGAGTCCTGGAAATTTGTTTCCGACCAATCATATCGTCTTTTTGGCTTCAAATCCTGAGCCTTTAGCTCACTTCATTTTCCAGCTAGCTCGAATTTGAGGCTGAAGTCACGGCTCAGGAGTTATGAACTCTAAGAGACCAATTCAGGATATTTAATTCGCACCGAACTGGATCAGATTCTGGAAATTTCTAGCATTATACCTTCAGCCACTGAATAGTAAAAGTAGTAGAGTCAGAGGCCACATGTTAGTACAAGGTGAGAGATGGAATCTGGTCTCACGTCTATGATCTGGCACATGGCGGAGAATTAATCTGGAAATTCCAGTTTTCTAGCTTTTATAGAGCTAGAGTAGAATATTTGTGAAAATCCACAGATAAATATGCATGCGCGCATAGTTTCCCTCGTTATTCATTAAAAAACAGCGTCAAACAGAATTTTCATTTTTAAAAAAACCACAAGCTACATAACATTTATTCAGGATCACCGGAATATTTCCAGTAAATTTTGCAGAACATTTCCTGTCCTGAAAACAACAAAAAAGAAAAAAAAACAAAAAACAACAATTCCAACAAAAACTTGGGCACTGCGCACCGCGAATTACAATACTGATCGGGCACGCGTCCATACGGCATCAAACTTCTGTTCCAATAATTATCCTAGCTGAAGCCCATCTCCTATCCTTTCCCCACATTCTCTGGACCTCTCCAAAACTTCAGCACTCCAAGCTGATTTCCACAAGTAACCTGTCCATACAGACTTCACATCCCTTGTTTTTATTTCTAAATTTTTCCCATCACTTCTCATTTTATTTTGGTGTTCTTCACATTCGAACAGTATTTTTCGGCAAGATTCTGAACGATAAATTATCCACGTTTTCCGATGTGGTTTCTGATCCTCGAATGGTTCTTGTTATCTTCAAGTTGATGTGATGAATGATTCCTCATGTCCATTTACAAAAAAACCCTTTTGTGGGAAATGGCAAACTATGCTGCACCTTATTAGGCCCACACTTTTCCACTCGTCCCGACAACTTACTCCTTAATTAATTAGCGAAATACATCTCTGATACATGGATGCCGCTATTAACAAAAAGAATCATAAACTGCTTAAAAAAAAGAAAAAAAAAAACTGCAACAATGAACGTGAAGCGTCGGGACCACAACAGCTCCAATCTGTCATATTCACTGCGGTAGTTCGCTGGAACTCATACGTGCCTAAAACACTCATCTGTCATGAGTTTAGCATGACTGCACTAATTTGTTCCCAAATTTATTGAAAAGCAACTTCCAGGGGAAAAAAGCATTCGAAAAAAAAAATAACCAGTGATGCAGAAGCATCACAAAAAAAAATAAAAAAATCAGCTACAAAATCAAAGTTTACTTTTTTGTTAGCGATAATTCATGGCCCTAGAAACTGCCGAACATTCAGAGCAAAAAATTTTTTAACATGATTAACTACTGGTCTGGGAAAGAGAAGAACAAGTCGCTCTAAAGGGGGCGCACATTCCCCCGCTTTTTTTCCTTTCTCTGCATCTGCAACATACATTAAGCGCAGCTGCTGAGCCCAACAAACTGATGTTTGGTTGTCCAGTCTCTTTGAGGCCACTATGCTTTCTTTTGCGTTTTTGTAAATGCATCGTTCATCCTGATGCAGCAAAAAAAAGGGCGCATAAAAAGCCAAATCACATCAATGCAGGGTTCGCCACGTGTGTTTGTGTATTCGATGCCTTAACCCAGTATCTACCAAGACTGGAAAGCTGAAGATTTCTGAGCAAATTTCTCGATCGCATACAGGTTTTCGAATGAAGCGTACTCTCTAGCAGTTCAACGGCCAAGTCACTGACCTCCCATCAAAACTAACGCAAATTCCAGAACCAAATTTGGAGATTAGTTGTTGACAATCCGAAGATCAGCTGTTGCAAACCCGTCTCGCATGAAGGGCTTTTTTGTCAGTGAGATCGAGTGAATACGTCTGAACTGACGCCGCAGTTCCCAACTCGGGGGGAAAAAAGGATTTGACCAAAGAAGAGATTCTCGCTTTCGGTTCCTTGTTTCTGATGTTGATAAGACATGACCCACCTGGAATGCTTTGATTCTGTCTTCGTCCCTTAACATTTCCTGTATTTCGTCCACCTAAAAAAATACACATATACTCAAGCTTAAAATGGCGCTCAGTCTACCGGAATTAGTCGCAACGCTCTTCCTTCGTGACTTGCCAGATCCACATTGTAATATTTCACAGAGCATGAACTACTTTTACCCATGAGCTAAAAAATTACTTCGATTTACTGCATAAAAATAACATAGGATGCAAGACGTGCATTTTATCTGTTGCACAATGACTGCAAGTTTCTCTTCTATGCAAACTACTAAATGCTATTTTTTAACAATTCATGTAACCACAGTAGTAGTGAAAATGTATGAAACAGGCTGCTGGGCCGTCGTAACAGAGAAGAACCAAGCAGCTGTGTAAAGGAACTGGCCTACAGGGGCAAACAGAACTGCAGGAGACACAGCTCGAACTATTTCGAAGCACCGGGGAACTGAGAAGCTTACATTTCTCCTCCTCCACTCATACATTGAGGAAATAAGACGCTTTTTATGCGTTTTGTGCTGTGCAACAGCATTACAAAACGCATATTGTCACGGGGTTGTCTGTGTGTGTGTCTCACATTTTGTCCCGCACTTTCAACTCGGGAACCACAAAAGCTAGGCGGCTGAAATTTTGGTATAGTACTCTCCGCCAACGGGTGACGCGGCAAATTTAAATTCAGCCTTCCCGTACCTGCGGGTAACTCGTACGGCACCCGCTGGCGGGTGACGCGGCAAATTTAAATTCAGCCTTCCCGTACCCGCGAGTAACACGTACTGTCCAGTGGAAGTTTTTTGCGGGTAGGTTAATATCTCGGGAACCACGGAGTCTAGGAGGCCGAAATTTTACATTAATGATCCCCCTGCCCACGCCCAACTTTGCCCATTCAAATTCAGCGTTCCCGCGCTCTCAGGTATCACCTACGGGCTAGTAGAAGTTTTTACAGGTAAATTATTATCTCAGAAACTACTGGGTCTAGGAAGCTGAAATTTTAGGATAATGACTGTCTGTCCACGCTCGACCTTACCTATTCAAATTCAGCGTTCGCGCGCTCTTGAGTATCACCTACGGCCTCACGAAAATTTTGGCGGGTAAACCATTAACTCGGGAATCACGGAAAGATATTCACCCTTCAAGGTTTCGAATTCAGCTTTCATGCGCCTGTGCGTGAAATTTTTAATTATTCTCCAATGTTTGAGCTATTTTTGCATAGACTAAAGTACAAAGTAGTGAAAATCATTAATAAGCAATTGTTCGATGAACTGAATTGCACAAAACGCATGATCGCACCGGCTAGTCTGGTGCGCGTTGCTACTTATTCTAACTCACAGCAGATACTCGTGCGGTGGTTTTTACATAGAAGCGCGAAACATCTAGTAGGCCCTGCAAATACACCTCCTACTACGAGAAGCGAACAAAACAGGCGCTTGAGAAATCTTCGAAAAGATGTGCGTATGTAACAAATTTGGCCAGTTACAATTGCGGGGCAGAGAAAAACTCGATGAACAGTTGCGGCCTTGAAAGAGAATGCACAGCGCAGCACTAACAGCTCCACACTGTCGGGGCGCAAAATACTGATGAACAGTATTCAGCCAAAGTGCTCATTGTGTTGGAGGTAGGATACCACGAAATTCCCCACTTTATCTGCCCATAAGTTAGTACTAACTGATTCATAGAAGAATAATTACGGCATGTCGCTGCATCGCTCGATCGCTATTTCCATTCCTTAAATCTACGACCAAAGCCATCGACAAAAAGACTAATCCTACAGCGCTTCATCTCGATAACTGTACGAATTGGACACGGAGGATCCAGTCTTCCCTCAGATCGTTTTTTGAAAAGTCACAGAAGAAAGCTATTGGGTGCTTTGTTGCTGGTTACAGTGCTTAATTTGCAGATTACAGATTACTATCCTCATTCTTCTTCCTCAGCCAGAAGGGAAGTTTTTGAGGCTGCGAATTAAGGTAGTAATTAGACAAGATACTAAACTCACAAACAAACGAATGTAAGCTAAAAATTACCTCATTTCTGAACTCATCCATTGCCCACAGCTCATCTCGAACTTCCATCAGTGCTCTTCCCAGTTTATTTTGGCCTCGCCATAGATGCATCTGTGTAGCCGCCGCACTATTTAAATCAACACCTGTAATTTTCCTCGTTCCACTGTGTGTTTCATTCCGAATACACCAAAGAATACCAAGGCTACTTGGAAAATCGGTATGGGGATCCCTGGTTTGTGGGATGCTCTCAGATGCCAGTAGCTTTGGGCTAGCCAAAATCTTTCAAACGCAAGAGGAAGGTGAGAGAGAATGGGAAAGGGGATGAAGACATACAAAGAGAACGCAAAACGACCGCGAAAAATCAACAGCTGATACAAAAGGTCGGATAAAAATGCTCGTACGGTGCAAAAGTGCGCCATACGTCCCAAATGTAAGCCAAATATTTCTCATTCTTCAAGCCCCTTTCCTCCTCTACCAGCAAGCTTTACTACTCAGCAAAAAGGTCAGCTCCCGACTCAAGTGACCTCCATATTCCAGATGAAGATACAAAAAGGCTGAGAGCAAGCAGCTTGCTGCAACTGCTGGAAACCCAGAAAAATGTCTTCCAGGTGCTTAAAAGAAATTTTCCCACAGAAGGCCTAAAATAAAAATTGTTTCGGTTTTAAATGAAATCTGCAAATATATATCAAAAAGAAGCGATTGATATTTTTATGCGTTTTTTTTTTCAGAAAACGCATACTGACGAGGGGCTGTTTGTGTGTGCTCCTGCACCGATCTTTGATCTCAAGACTTAGCCACAGGGCTGAAAGTTTGGAAACTTAATCTACATGCATGTACGGGCTCCAATCTCTAAAATGGACGCCCTCACACGCGTGGTACTTGTACAAGGCTCACCAAAGTTTTTGCAAGCAAGCTGCTAACTTGGGAAACAGAAAAGCCAAAAAGCTGAAACTTTAAGGAGATTTCCCTCATCTATGTAGGGATTAATGAGCTCAAACCCAGCCCCAGGTGTGGTTTCCATGTAAGGACTCATGAAAGTTTTTTGCGGGTAAGTTGCTATCTCGGGAATCCGAAAAGGTAGAAGACTGGAATTTTAAGCGGATGTTACCCGTTCAAGTATGTGTTAATCCAGTGTCTAAGTATGCGTGGTTCTTATGAAATTTTTTTGCGGGTAACTTACTAGCTCGGGGACCAGGAAAGCTGGAAAGTTGAAATTTTAAAGGGATGCTTTCTGACAGTCCTGGCTGCCAGTCTCGATTCTTTTAGCTAAAAGCATCTACCGGAAAAATCGGTCCGTTAGCGATAAAAATCTGCGGGGAACTATGCAAAAAAAGCAACTTCGCACCGGCAGTCGGTGCGCTGGCCATTTATTTTGTCTGAGCTAATGAAGTTGAAAAACTCAGTGAATCTGAAAAACTGCAATTGAGAACAACAAACCGATTCCCCAAATGTTGTCTCTTGGGGAGCACTCGGCTATGGTAGTACCCCAAGTCGAAAATAACAGTTTTCGAATCGCATCGTTTTGTGAAAATTTTAGCTTCAGACCGCGCTTCATCACTTCAAAACTCAACTCATTCCACCTTCAAAAAAGCACTATGAAAAACACTCAATATGTGAAGATGCGAATGAACTGAGCAAAATACTCTCACCTCTACGCGCGCCCATACAGCAATGTTCAACGTTTTCAGTGCTGTTGTGACCAGTGTCATACAAGGCCACTCAGACAATCGGTATGGGGGTGCCATGTTTGTAACGTTACCGAACGTCCTCGAACGCCCCACGCAGCTATGCCAGCCCCTTCAATCCTGAACGATACACATCCTGCTGGAATCCACCCTCTGTTCGATGATATGTGCCATCTCTTCGGAAGCTGCCCAACTTCCCCCGGATACCACTCACAGAAATGAGGCGTGCAGTAGTGGTCAGCAGGGCGAGCAATATGTTCTACCGAACTGATCTTACTTTCACGTGGGTTTACGATAACATCCTGCACGCTGTTCGTCTGGCGAAGAGTCTGACTTATATAATCCGATGCCTATATACTCATAGGATCATGAAGAGACATGCCTAACACTCTCCGCTCCTTTGCCTTCTTCGCGAAGTAAGCCTTCGCTTCTTTGCCTTTGTCAACAAATCTCGCACTCTTACATCAGTAGAGTGGAAGTGAAAAGAGCCACGTCTTCCCATTCTGACCCTTTGAAGATGTTTGTAGTGGTGTGAAATCCGCATCGTCCGGCAACTCTTCTCGTGCAGCAGCCTAAAGTTTGCGGCGTACGACTACTTACGCCCTGAAGTAAATTCAACCGCCCACTTCTTTCAATTCAGCACCGCAATTTGACTCCAGACGCATCGGCGGTCTGCAACCTGTTTCCGATGCGCCGGTTTTCAGTCCGGCTTCCTTACTACATGCCTTAAGCTCCTGTAGCATCTCAATGATTTCGTAAGTGTTACTATGGCATCCACGAAGAGCAAACAGTTTAGCTGCTTATCTATGACGATTAGATCACCTTCCAATCCAATTTATGAAGTAGCGTCTCGAAGCAGGCCATGAACAGCTTTGGCGATGTGCCCCTTCGACTGCAAAAAAAGGTTGTGTCTACTGAAGAACTAGTAGCTCCCGTAACAATTTTTCATAGCTCTCACCGATAATTTCACCCACAGTAGCTTGTAGCACAGCATACAGCTCTTTTTGATTACCAAAGCATGAGAAATTGCGAGGAGTCCATGCTTTCCTGGGCAATTACTAAAACTCGGCTCGGCTGGCGTCTTACACGATCAGCCAAAAATTTTTTGTATGGAGGACGGGTAGTGTTGCCCGTTGAGCC
>UYRT01079528.1:918-14152 GCA_900617915.1 Gongylonema pulchrum
TGAGAACCAGAAAAACCAGAAAGCCAAAAATTTGCAGGGATGTGCCCATACCAAGTATGACCCTTCCGTTTTAACGTAATCATCCGTGAACACCTGGGTGCAGCGTACAGACGCTTTAAAAAAATATGCAGATTTTTTGGCGGGGAGGCGATCTCGGGAACCAGACAAGGTAAGGGGCCGAAACTTTGATGAGATATTTCCTGTGCTTGTGTTAGCTAAAGGTTTCAAGTTCAGCCTCAGCTATGCGCGGTACTCCCGTAAGGGCGTATGAAAGTTTCTGCGAGAAAATTACTAACTCGGAACCAGAAGGGCAAGAAAACTGAAGTTTTAGTGGAGTGCTCCCTGTCCAAGTACAACTTGGTATTTCAAATTCAGCCTTGAAGTATGTGTGATCCTTATGTCCGGCAATTAAAGTTTTGACGAAAAATTTCTCACTGAACAGCTAGGTTATTTTTAAAGAAAGACTGTTAAATGGAAATTTTACATTTAATGCAAAATTTATGGTGACTTATGCCAGTGACCGCAAAAGGTAGGCGTAAAGCAACAACCATTCATGCAGTTAATGACCTGAGTACTTCAAGTCCAGTGCAAGAACGCATGGTCGCGCCCGATACGTTCCAGCCTAAGTTTTCCCATTTTTACCGTATCCTATCCCTATACTCCCACATAATTCAGTTCTACATAGCAAAAGCCGGTGCGCACATTTCCGGTAGTGAATAATTAATAGCTGTATTGTATCCAACTGTGCCAACTGGATACAAAGGGGTGAATATGGTGGGGCGCCTCCTTGTGGAGGCCCCTCTCCCTATATAAACCTTCTTTTCCCCCATTCAACGTTCTGAGCACTTTATTCACTTCTGGGCACCCAGTTCGACGCATGATTCGGTCCTCGTTTCCCCAGACGTACTGATTCGGAATCAATAAGAAGTCTACCAACTTTAATGATCTTCATTCCGGCGTTCTACTTATTTCTTTGCTCGATTTTATATAGATGCTCGAGTTTATTTCGCGTTTTCTGTAGCTATGCAATGCAGAAAACGCATATTGACGAGGGGTTGTCTGTGTGCCTGTGTGTCCGTGTGTGCGTCTGTCACGATTTTTCATCTCAAAACCTACAAAAACTACAGGGCTGAAACTTTGGGAACTTAATCCATATGCACGTTTGGGCTCCAACTCCCAAAATAGACGCCATTACCCGCGTGGTGCCCACGTAAGAGCCCGCCAAAGTGTTTTACAGGTAAGTTCATAACTCGGGGATTTGAGAGGCTAGAACGCTGGAATTCTAAGGGGATGTGCCTCGTCCAAGTGGGTATTAATGAGCTCAAACCCAGCCCCAAGTAAGCGTGTACCCACGTACAGGCCCGCCAAAATTTTTTTCAGGTAAGTTCATAACTCGGGGATCTGAGAAGCTAGAATGCTGAAATTTTACAGGAACGTTCCCTGTCCACGTAAATCTTAATGAGTTTCAAACCAGTTTCCGGGTACACGTGATACCTACGTACGGGCTTGCCACATTCTTTTCCTGATAAATTGATAACTCGAGTACTTGAAAAGCTAAAGGATTGTAATTCTAAGAGGATATTCCCCGCCCACCTAAGTCTCATTCAGCTCAAACCCAGCCCTCGAGTATGCTTGGTACCACGCACGGGATCACCAGAGTTCTTTTCGAGCAAGTTGCTAACTCGAGAACCTGAGAAGCTAGAAGACTGTAGTTTTAAGATGATCCCCGCACACGTAATTCAACGAGCTCAAACCCAGTCATCGGGGATGCGTAATACCCACGTACAGGCCCGTGAAAATCTTTTCCAGTAAGTTGCTAACTCAGGAGCCAGGAAAGCTATAAAGTTGAAATTTTAAGGGGTGTTTCCTAACAGTTCTGACGGCATTTGCCGAAAAAACCGGTGTCGGTGACGACAAAAATTGCGGGAAACTATGCAAAAAACGCATCTTGGCACGGGCAGCCCGTGCGTTAGCCAGTTATTTTTCATTGCTAAGTTTACCTAAAGTTGGTGTAATAAAAACCATGCTTTTCGTTTTTCTTGCCTGCGGCCACAACGATACTGTTATTCCTCACACCATATTCGTCAAAAACATTTACTCTAATGTGTGCTCTTTGTATTGTCAGAATCTGGGCATTTCGGTGCGCTTTGTAGTGCCAATGAATAGCTGAATCGTGCACTGCTTTCTATCTAATTTATCGAAAAATATTCATCTGTCTTAAGTAAAAAAAATTCGTCTGTACAGTTTTTCATTTGAGACAAACAAATCGAAAGTGTCTGTTGCATCGCCTTTCAGACTGCGTCTTCTTTTACTAGAGAGCGTAAAAACAGTAATCGAGATAGGTGGTGCGTACGATGACGCGTAATAGAGATGTTCACCGCCCCGTTGAAAAGATGTGAAGGCATACAAGCTAGGCTGCTTGCGAGGCACAAATTTGAAGTGACAGGCCCAAGCTAATTCATGCTCTAAATCTCCTGTTTACGACCCTTGATTGTTCAGGAATACGAAGAAATACATCCTCATTGGCACAACAAAGCAAGGATGGGTGGGAAGGGAGATGCAAAGTGGCACTCGCTGTCCATCAACGAAATGACTCGATGAAACACACTCGCAGCAAGCAGTAACATCAAATTAAGTAAACTGAAAAACGTACCAGTGTCTGCAGTGAGAGTACCAGAATCGAGGGCGCACGTTCGGATCACGATTGTCTGCGATGTGTCGTCCGCTGCAAAAAATTTCTGTTTCGAGGGCTGTAACTCACAGCAAGTAGTTCTTGACATAACCAAGGCACACACACACACCGCTGATAACATCCCAGATAATGTCTCTATTATGCCACCTGTTGTACCGGGACAGCTCTTACCTCCATACTGCTACGTTGGTTATTTTCCAGTTTTACCAACCCAGGAAGCAAGGCGCACCAGGATTTTCTGTACGATCATGCGTTTTTGCAGTCATAAATTCGTTGTATCCCTGTGCGAGACATTAGCACGAGCGACAAGTGCTGTTACGTTTTTCATACTCTACAAAATCAAACTGTATCTTCATAACACTTCAGCTTTCTTGTCTGCTTGAATGCCGAGGGAGTAGGAGACCGCAGACTGCAGTTTAAACATTTGATATATTAGTACGCTGTCAGGTAGATGCGTAAGCAAAAGCTCATTTTATGCTTTCCAACCCCCACGTGCACGCAAACATCCTCAGAAAAATTCTACTTCCTACTCCGAGTTCTGAGTTAATTGGGCGCCAAACTGCTTCGAATTAAGCATTCACTTATACGCTTGCGCGGCCTAAACGTGCTTTAAAGGCTGAATTTAAAATATTTAGACAAGATATTGGCACAGAAACGTGGCACCAAGTTTCACGTATCTCTGAACACGTATGGGCACGTCAAAGTTTTGACCAGAAAATTGCCAATTCGGGAAACAGAAAGGCTGGAAAGCTAAATTTTTGATGGGATGTTCCCCACCCACGTACAGTTAAAGATTTCGAGTTCAGTCTCTAAGTACGCCTGATTCTCACGAACAAAAACTTAAAAATTTTGGCGAGCAAATTGCTAACTCGGTAAGCAGAACAGCCAGACCACTTTCAGTAAACGATTGTTCTCCTTCGTGTAAGATTTACCGCAATTTACAGTAACGAGTGTACAAGTTAAATGTAAAGCAACAAACATCTATATTGTTAATGGCTTGACTTTTTCAGTTTAGCGCAAAAACGCATGGTCACACCAGCAAGCCTGATGCGTTGCAACCTAAGTTCGATTATAAGTTTAATATAAGGCGCTTGGACTAGATTATCAGTTTTTATCTAACTCTACCACTTACCAATCACTCTCCTCTCAGCATTTAAGCGCTTACAGCTATTTTCTACTTTTTTGACGTGTTTTAGAATTCCTCAGATGATTTAGCGCCATTCTGGTCAAACTTTGAACCTCATCAGCTAACTTTGCAGCCTCGTGGTGCTGTGCTCCCCTCCTTTCCAGTAACTTCTCTGTTCATGAACATTCCTGTCCTTCCGGTTTTTGAAATAATTTTATACTTTTTCAATACATGTCATGACTAATATCTCTATTTCTATACTTGTCCTGGATAATTTGTGCAAGTCAGGTTTTTCTCATTTTCTTCAACAAAAAGATCTTAGTCTCTTCTTGACCGAGTACACGGTAAACGATACTCTTTCGCTGCCCTCTCTCTGCGTGCTCTACTGCCACAAATGAATTTCACTGGCGAATAAAGGGGAATTGCAGTCTTTTAACTTTTTATTTCCCCCTTTAAGCATTATGTTCGTGGAGTCAAGCCAGTTGACCTTGGACCCTCTACTATCGTCTGCACTGTTTGCGCAGCACTTTAGATTTTTCATGTCCCAAGCAAACAAGGAGGAAGTGCCGATGACGTACTTCGGTGTCCGTTCACTTTGATGCAGTGATCGGCGGGAAACAAGCCATGCCTCTGTTTCTTGAATGCCCAACAGGGGTACTGATAATTGCTGACACCGATCGTGTTCGGTTCCTCGAGGATCACCGTCGAATTGAATGTATCCTCGCAAGTCGGGTTTGAACCATTGAATGAAGAGCACACGAAACATCCGATACTTCCCACTCCTGCAAAGTAAGCAACAACTCAATGCGCAGATAAAAAACGACACCGTAACAACAGAACTCCACTACAGCGTTCTTTGAGTAAAAACTGACTGCACTTTGAATGCAAGTACAGAAGCCATCTCTTTTTCACCTCTCTTTCACAGTGCTGAAGAGCATCGGATGCTCCAATTAGCTATTCTTATTCGCTTTTATTTTTATACCCGTATCCTGGTCAGCTCATGTATATGTGTGTGCATACATACTTGGGTATGTATGTATGTGTGTATGGCTGCATGTATGTACATATTTAAGTATGTATGTATGAGTACATGTATATGTGTGCGTATGTGTATACATGTATTTATGTATGTATGTATTCATATGTATATGTTTATATGTGTTTGTTTATGTATGTATGTGTGTTTGCGTATATGCGTACATGTATATATGTATGCGTACAACATGTCTGTAGAATGCACGTATGAATGTATACACAACTGGGTAAATATGTATGTACTTGTATTTTTCTGATAATTCAACATGGGAGCCAGAAAAGCCTCGAAGTACGGATGGTGGAATAATGGTTGCCGGACGCGTACAAAATCGTAAATGAGAAATTAGGTTTCAGATGTTGTCCCCACTACAATTTTAAAAAAAAGGCAGTGTAGTTTGGTTCTAGAAACCGGCAGCAGATTGAACGTTAACAAGGTTTTCAAGTTGAGTCTGCGCTGTAAAAAGCCTGAAATCAGCCTTCAGTCACCGTTACATCTCAACCATAGACCAGATTCTAATCTTATGAGCGCATAGTCGCACCGGTCGCAGATGCCAGTCATGTGTTGTTCTAATAATGGACTTGAACACTAATTCTGCTCGATCTGAAGGCATTTTTCACTATTGCGAAACGACTTGCTGCTTACCGGGTGCAACAGTGACCATTGTGACAATAAAGAGAAGTTGGCCGATGCGAAGTATCGGCTTGACCAGTAGAAAATTTATGCAAGGCGCCATAAGCGCCTCACACCAACGCCTTCCAACTTCTTGTGAATTATGCCAGTTGTCGTGCGGATAAGACGGCAGAGCAACTCGTCTTCAGCTGACGACTGCAGTAAACTGTTTTTTTCCGAAGGCAGCAGCAACAGTGCCACTAGTAGCAGCAGTAGCGGTAGTAGCAGAAGTAATAGCAAGAAGTGCAGACAAAACAGCAAAAAATTACAGAAATTACTGGACTAATTTATCACGCATGAAGAGGATTCACAGTGGTGCAGTGATCTGGAACAGGAAGAGAGAGGGGTAGCTTGGTGGCTCGTAGAGCAGTGCCAAGTAGCCGTCCCCCCTCTCCATCCGAAAACAGTGAAGTCCACCACAGCACTGTTCAAAGCTACTCTGGGACAAGTGACTACTATTTTTTTTCCTGAACAACGTGGAACCGTGCGTTTGTATCTTTTCTTCTTCGAGACGGCACCTGGAAAAGCAGGACGAACAGCTCCGAAGGGCGATTTGAATGACTGTGACACGGATCGATATGCAGAAGTGATCGTGCATTTCAGGCGACAGTACTCTTTTTACGTGTACAACGCCAGTGAATCAACTCAACTTACAAATGCATTTTCAAATAAATCCATCTTTCCCGTCTTCTCTCTCCTTGTTATCTCTTTCTCCTTCTCGGAATTTATTGTTATTACTTCGAAGCTGACTTAGATATTGGGCCTATGATATATTACCAGTCACAACCATTGCCACTAGCTGTTACGATAAATAACAGAAGTAAGCACTATGCCCAGAGAATGAACACGGGACAGGAAGATATCAAAAAGCCAAGCTAAATCAAACATGGCATCGAAACATATTCCACTGTCTGGCTACTAGTGCTTTCACCGAGAATATAGTACTTGTGTTAAGGAAAGGAAAGTGGCATCAAAAGCAAGATCATGGCTGGTTTGCTCTATAAATTCGGAGGCCGAAACTCAGAATGCGGGATGGAGGCTTGAATCTTGCTCCATCAGGGAATTTTAGGCTAGAGTTTCGAATACAATATTTGGTCTCCTAGCAACTATGTTGACAGCCTTCGCCAATTAAGTGAGCAGCACCCTTTGAAAGCGCAAAGGCCAAGGGTGATGGATAGATGAAGGTACTTTGTTCAGCTGCCATTTTGCAAAGAAATATGCCAAAATGTAGTTTCATAAATGTGAGAAGGTGAAACTAATATTGCTCGGCTGAAAAATATCCCATCCCTCCAGGGCATCATCCATCCATCATCGCCAAAAAATGAGGTCGGTAGAAGAAACAGACATTTATCTTCCTAGCTGACAACCCGAACTTTCACTAATCGCTCATTTTTTAGAATGATGAGGTAATAAGGAATGGGAGTGGAAGCTGTTTCTTATACAAACATAACTTTCGAATGAGTCCATTTACATCCATTCGTTAGAAGATATTTCGTAATAAAATTAGATTTGCGGGAATTTTAGAGGGCATCCTAAAACACAGGTAGCCTTTTGGGCTTTTGGAATGCAAGGAAGGCTCCTACGAATGACATTTTTGCAACTCATCTAAAGGCACCAAAATGGTGTTCTCCGGACAACAAAGTGCAATATGCGATTCCAACTGAAACAAACGCAAAGTGTTACCAGGATTAATGGGACACAGTCGTGGCACTGATTTTCTCCTGTGGAGTGAGCACCGGAGAAGGGAGAGAAAAGATGCCGCAGCTTATTCGCAAAAACACATAATGTGAGCCTTGTCTGCATGTGCATTCGGTTATTAGCTCCAGGAAAAGTGGAAGATTTAATTTTCTGAGCACTGTTTGGTTATGGTATGGGTCCAGGAACCTGAAAACAATTTCGCTTTCCCTTGTCTCATGAACAAATAAGCTGGGTTTAAAACAGCACAGTTGAATGCTGCAGCTATCAGTGGGATTAATCTGGAGGATGTGACTGCAGATCCACATGCTTTCCTGTGACCGCATTAGCAGAAATCTGATCTGAAATTTTAGGAACATAGACCTTAGCCAGGTCTTAGAATGCAGACCTGAAATCATTTTACATTTGTCCCCCTTTCTATTTCGTGGTTTGTGACAGCAAGTTTGACTAGTTTTATAACTCGAGAATCAAGAAAGTTGCCACATGAAAGTTTGGAAAACTAGCTGAACAATTAACTTAGGGCCAATGACCAGCACGCCCAAGCCTTGCTGATACGCTGCTCGATAATCTAAATACGTTATTTAGGTGGACTTTGGAAACTCTAAAAAGATGAGCGGGAGCTGAAAATTTTTGCCTTTACTTATACGCTTATGCTGACTGAATCTTTCGGAATCAGCTTTCAAAATTAGCATATTTTTTGCATTTTTTATAGGCATTTAATTGTATGTATTCATGTGTCCGTCGCGGTATTTCAGCACCGCCACCTGTTAAGCTGGGAAAATTAAAATCTGGGAGCACAGTTTCTGGCCATGCCGGTTCAAATAAGTGGTAGCGATTTTCACGTTTTTCTATGTCTTACGCATGAAACGCATAATTTATCGATATGAGCTGCAGCAAGCAAATATACAGTTTCAGACGACACACTGAATATCGATTAGACAGAATTGTTCAAAAATGTAAACCTGCATCAGTGGCCTAGTGCGCGTTACTGTTTATTTATACCTTGAATTATTAAACCGATTTAATGGTTTTTGGGAATAGCAAGCTAGTGAATGAGTCATACGTCAGCTAATCACGATGAACTCTTGATCAGTCCAGTGTATTAAAAAAAAATTATGACTTTCTTTGTACTCCATATCAGGGTATTGTTTCGATAAGACATCATATTTTAACAAAATATATCGGAAACACACACACGCAAACAACCTTTTGACAATATGCGTTTTATGCAGCTGTTGCACGCATAAAAAGCCAAGTTTGAAACCTGATTTCAAGCCGTTTAACCTACTTTAAGTAGTCAATTCAAACACCAGAATTTCATAAATTTGGGCCTAAGATCAAGAGAAGCACAGATTGGGAGCTAATTTCAGCAAACATGCGAAGAAGTCTTTAATACACCCCAAAGTTTTCAACTTATCATCTTTTCGATTCGAATATTAAGAAATTAACTGAGTTTGAGCCTGTAGTCATTGATCGAGGTACCACAGAGGCGTACTTGATTTTGGGTTTGCTCCGAATTTCTGTCGAAACGCACAAACACATTCATACAGATAGTTTTGCGTTTTTATTTGCGTATATCAACTACGCAAAAGCGCGAAACTGCGACACGCATTAAAAAACCGACACGATCACACGCTAGTTAAAAAAAAAATTATTCTGGATGTGGTTTTTCCCAGAACAAATTATATGTGTCTTTGACTTGTTTGCGCGGAGTTATTCCAGGTAAGTGTAGGTGTTGCCAGTAGTGCGCCTTGATGATTTTTTGACCTGCACTGCATAATAAATGCACCAAAACGAAGATTTTTTGCCGGCTTTGCTCTCTCTTCACAGCAATAATACTTAGACGCAAGGTCCGCGTAGAAGTTATCTGTTCTGAAATCAGTGCCTTCAGAGTTCGCTGCATCCAGCCTTATAAATTCAGATCAAAATTTTGACTGGATCTCCGATTTCAGAAGGAAACTAGCTAGAAGACACTCGGTTTCCTGAGCTCATATTTGTCTACGCAAAATGACATAAAACAGTGGACAATCAAATTTCAAAGCCTGCTGTCCACTGACCTATGATCATCAATTTAAGTTTGAGAAATGTTGTAATTTTGAAGTGGTGTGAATTACGAATTCGAAATTTTTCCAGAACAAATAGAAATAAAAGGCACAAAAAAAGAAACAAAAGCCATAATTAGCTACTGCAACACAGTATACACAGATATTTGCGCACTTGCTTAAAGCACAAACACATACATAACGTGCTTTCGCTGTCCGTAATGTAATACATAAATCCAGTATTCCTGTTCCTTCGTTTCACCTCAATTTCTGGAATTACGCTTATTTATAAGAAGCATAAAAGCGTTGGGAACAACTGACTGAAAACAGAGATATGTGGCCTTGCCGGCTGTCCTCCACTGTCAAAATTAACTCCCAACAGCTCATTTTGACTGTACTGGGACATTTTGAAGCTCATTACGACATTTTTGAGCTTGCTAAAACTCTCAGTACGGTCTCTTAATTAATGAAAGTGCTGCAGCACTTTCTGTCTTCTGATGTAAGCAGACCTTTCTTAACGCCAGTTTTGGAGGCCGAAAAACGAATCCCTCAAAGCGTACAGTATGAGTTATAAAGCTTAGTCAAGAAAAGAGCTGGTAGCAATGTGCTGATTTTGATTTGCTCAGAAACAAGTATTAAAACATGCTCAAGGTTCTAGATCCAAAGCCACTTGAATTCAGGCCTTTCCTGATACACAGTCTTTCCTATTTCTAATCTAAATGTCCTTGACGGGCATTATCTCCCACCTGGAAAAACTGCTCCCCCCTACTTGTACTTGAATCTTATCTGCTTAAGTTATCAGATCATCTCATCATTTTTAATGAATTTTGTGCATAGCGTGAAGTTGATTTCACCTCTGATATAAGTAATATGGTGTAGCTTTTATATGCTGGTCACTGACTTCTGCAAGTGACAGCGAGTAAGCAAAAAAAGTGAGCTCGCCATGAAATGCCTACTTGTTGGAGGCAAGGGTACAATCAAGGTGTAATTCAGCTTGTGGGAGATTGGCAAGCTTTAGTAGCCAGTTCACGGTACACGGAAAAGCTTGTTCATCGGGAAAGTAAAATATCGAATTTCAGAAAAGCAGCAGCATGAGGAGTTGTGCTAAAGGGAGTTGAAGGGGAGTTCAGGAGAAAAGCAATAAAGAAAGCTGAAAGAAGGATGACGAAAGACAGGTGGTGCTTGACTGCTGCTGCGAGAAAACGAAATGAATTGAAAATGGATTCGGATGCAATAAGAAAACCAGAAGAAAAACGATTTTTTGAAGGGAAATGTAAATTGAACTTTGCCAGTGAATACATACATTGATTTACTGTCCTCTCTCTGGCTCCCCTTCTAGTAATAGAAGCGGCCGAGTGTGTGGTCAAAGGGATCATGGTGAGGAAAAAAACATGGGAGTGAGGGGAAAAACAAGTAGCAATTCTGCCTTGCATGTGCGGAAGAAATTTGTCGCACAAAAAGGACAGAATGAAGTTTGTTGGGACCGGGGCAGAGTGACGCCCGGATGGGGTGGGACGAGGGAAAGGAGAGGAGAGAAGAGCGAGGAGTGGCTACGACGCATAAATATTGCTAGAAGTACTGCAGATTGTGCCCCTCTCTTTTAAAAAATAGCCCGGTTTGTAAAATGCCGGGTTTTAGGTTTGTGAAATGCTTTGTTTTGAAGAAAGCAATCACTTATTTAGAGGTGAGATCATAAGTTGGGCCCACTGAATTCTGTGAGCTTACTCGAAGTAGTTCAACCATTACGCGGCGCGCTAAAACTCCGAAATTTTGAATTTTTGGTAAAGTTTTGTCTGGAAATACACAGTTGTCCGAATGAGGTCAAAGATAAGAATACATTGAGGATTAGAAGTTGATTTCGGGCTATTTACCCAGCACTGTTCACTGAATTAATGGCCATAAAAGAATGCAAATTCACAGTATAGGTTTTGGATTTTTTTTTTTTATAAGTCTGAATTTTCACTCGATATGTGGAACAAAAGGACAAATCCGCAACGAACTCTCTTGCCTCCGGTGCATTTTTACCAGCTACCAAGGTGGAAAATACAGTACATCAGTGGATTCTGAGCAACAGAAGAGGAAAAAATGAGCAGAAAAAAGTCAGAAAACATCCAGCACTCAGTTTACCAGGCATCCTGAAACAGAAAAGACATCAGCAGAACGAAAGAGATCTAGAATAGTTACAATAAATAGCGGCGCGCACCAGGGTAGCTGGTGCGATCATACGTTTTGTGCAATTCCGTTCACCGAAAAATTGCCTGTTAATGATTTTCACTGCCCCTCCCCCCCGCGAAACTTTCACGGGGCCGTAAGTGATTCTCCGACACGCGGGAAGCTGGATTTAAAATTGCAGTTGTATGTGAACAGAAGACACTGCCGCAATATTTAACTTCTGGCTTTTATGGTTCCCAAGATAATAATTTCCCTGCCAAAATTTTCACGGGGCCGTAGGTGATACCTGAGAGCGTAAAAACGCTGAGTTTGAATTTGCGAGGTCGGACATGGTTAGGAGGTCATTACTTCAAAATTTTAGCTTCCTGGATTTAGTAGTTCCTGAGATTAATAATTAACCCGCCGGAAGTTTCATGAGGTCGTATACGTTACATGCGGGCACGGAAAGGCTGAATTTAAATTTTTTGGGTCGCGTGTGGGCAGAAGACACGCCCACAAAATTTCAGCCTTCAAGCTTCCGTGGCTCCCGTGATAATAATTTTACCCGCCCAAACTTTTACGGGGCCCTACGTGGTACCCGCTGGTACGAGGAAGCTGAATTTAAATTTGCGGGGTCACACGTAGATGGGTAACGTTCCCCTAAATTTTCAGCTTCCTTGCTCCCGAGTTGAAAGTTGCGGGCAAGTTGCTGCGGACACACACACACACGCACACGCATAGACAACCCAGTGACAATATGCGTTTTGTACTGCTGTTACACAGCACAAAACGCATAAAAATGAGAATTCGATGATATCTGCAGTCATCATCCAAAATGCCGGCGGATAAGTTGACGACAAGTATGTACCCAAATAGAATAAGGTTTTTATGTACATGATTTAAGTCCGAACCGGAATGATTGCTTAAGAAAAGCCTTGATGACTACAAACAGACTCTAGAAAGCAGTATTCCACTGTCGCCCACATTCTCTGTTTTACAGAGAATAAAAAAAAAATTGTTTTTTGTTCACTTTTTGTCAACTTTAAGCCTTTCGACTAAATGAAACAAAATGCTGTATTGCAGGTCTTTAAGATCAAAGGATCGATCCGATGTAAATAGAATTATCGAAGATTACTTCACCAAGAATAAAAATTGGCAGCGTCATGAGACATTTGTCTGCATAAGGTCTTTACCAGCACATCTGAAAGCGCCTTATACGTAAAACTGAAAAAACACAGATATTTTTTGCAAAATGCTCCAATGTTTGTCTTCGTAGATGATATTCCGCTCACTGCAGGAAAAACACAAGCAGTCAAAAAGAAATTTACGTACTTACGAGTAGAGCAAAAGAAATTGAACTCTAAATCCACAGGAAAAAAAACATGGATGAAGAACGCATACCATCCCCGCCCACGTGAGACTTAAGAATCAGCCTGTTGCGCATGTCGGTAGCTAATATCCACCTGTGACAAACAATGCGAAAGAATAACCAGTTGAGTATGGAGCTAAGAAGGAGATACCCAGGCTGGAACGCACCAGGCTCTCCGGTGCCATCATGCGTTTTTACACTAAACTCGCTGATCACTATTAGCAGGAATGATCCCTGCGCTGTAGCCTAACACTTGGGTCATATTGGCGTGCTTTGATCCCTTCCGGCACGCAGGAGGAACGGCGTCACTTGGGATGAATGTGGTGCATTATAGAGCCGCACGGACATCCAGGTGCATGATTACCGTTTTTTTTTTTTGCATGAAGTCCGGTCGTTTTTTCGGTAGATGCTCGCTTTGTGAAAAAATGACAAATGCAAATTTTTTGAAAAAATG
>UYRT01079529.1:0-10760 GCA_900617915.1 Gongylonema pulchrum
CGAAATATACGAACCGGATCAAAAAATTTAACTGAACAAATAACATCAGTAACAGGACGATGGGGTAATAGTTCGCAACCCGCTTTCATATTCTAATTCGAAGCCCAGAATGCACCAGCCTCCCCGGTGCAACCATGCCTTTTTGCGCCGGTTTAGAAGTACTCAGGTCGTTAACTGCATGAATGGTTGTTGCTTTGGACCCATCTTTTGTTCTCACTAGCGAAAATCACTGTAAATTTTGCATAAAGGGAATGAACAATTTCCGTTTAACGGTCGTTCTTTGAAAATGACCTAGCTCAGTGGGCAATTTTCCTACCAAAACTTTTAAGAGCCCGCACGTGAGATCCACGTATACTGAGGACTGGATATGAAATCTTTAAGTTGTACGTGGACGGGTGATATACCCTTAAAATTTCAGCCTTCCAGATTTTTTGGTTGCCAATTTAGCAGTTTTCCAGACAAAACTTTCAAGTGCCCGTGTATAACAACCGTGCAGACATGGGGACTGAGTTTCAAATCTTTAGTTCAAACTTTCACAAAGAACATCCCTGCAAAGTTTCAGCTCTCTATTCTTTCTGGCTCCCGAGATCGCTTTTCCGCCAAAAAACTTGCTTATTTTTTTAAGGCGTCCACATGCGGCACCTAGGCGTACACTGGTGGTGATATTAAAAAGGGAGGGTCGCACAGGTGGTGGGCACATGCTCCCGAAGTTTCAACCTTCTACCGTTTTTGGTTCTTAAGTTGAAAGTGGGTGAAAGAAAGTGCGAACACACAGACAGAGATACACACACAGCTTCTTGCCAATATGCGCTTCCGCTTTTGCATATATGCAAAAACGCATAAAAATAGCGCCTGTGAAGAGATGAGCACCTCCATAATCTATTCGAAAAAGGGCCTGGAATGCAAAGGCTATTTCTGAAAAAGCCAACTTTGCGAGGACTGTGAACTCAGGTACCGGTCCAGCGAACACTCTGGAAACAACAAACAACCGTAAATAGAGGAAAAAGAGGAAATGTTGCCGCGCTTACTTTTATCCCGAAGATGTTGGGATTTTTTTGAAAGAAACAATACGATGATTTAGACAGGTGTAATGTTCAAATTTTAAAGCGTGAATTTAGCCAGAGGGGTGGGAAATCTAGTCAAAAATGATTCGGAAAGTGTAGGACTGCTACACGAATAGTAACTAAAACAGTACGATGTCAAACCTGTATATAATAGCAATTATGAACAGCAACACGGTAAAACCCATGAAGATTGCGAAGAAGATAACAGGGATCAAAAAAAAATCCATCGATAGCAATTCGGCTGGAAAAAGTTGACATTACAATGAATTCTTAGGAAACAGTTACTTGCATGTATGTCAGACTCCCAAATGCGCATTTTAATGTGGATATTTCACTTGCTGCCGCAGCAAAAGTATTTTTTTTTTCTGTCGATTACCTCCACGCAGTCGAAGAAAAAAGCTTAAACTTGCCTGCAGGTGAGGAAGAACGAATTCAGACCTAAGACAGAATGCAATCAACCTCTTGCTGATTGAAATTAGTGAAGTATGCGTAAACTCTTGCTACTTTTAATTTGTAGGGCACGACATCAGCGTAGAAATATCAGTAACGAGTGTTTCATTGCGGGATAAAGCCTGCCGTCAAAATATAGCATTTGCAAGGAAAAGCTAAAGGAAAAAAATTTAAATAAAAGGTGTCGAAGCATGCCCAAATCAAACAACCGAAAAACTGAACGGTGACGGAGGTTGCTCGGGTTTGCTTTCCTTATCACGATACTGCTGAAGCTGAGGTACGGCATTTCCATGCCACTGCTAAACTGGCAAGAGAAACTTACCAGGAGTGCGTTGCATCTGATCACACGGCACTCACCTACCGCCTGCTTGCACTTATTCAACGAACAGAAAGGGCAAGCAGGTCCGTCCCCACAGCTGGAGCAATGTGACTTAGTACTTTTGTGCTTGCTCCTTTACAACAGTGAATTCTGAAGAGGTTGTTTTTTAATATTTATTGGCTCTTTTCACAGAGAAATCGATATGAATGAGTAACAGAAATCAATATGAATGAGTGTAAAGGAGCAGCGCCGGCAGCACAAAGATGTGTTTCCAAACCGATATTAAAGGACAGTGGGTGCAGAGCCCTGTTCCAGCATCCTGAGGCACTCCCGGTTCTGTGCGAGAAATTTAGTTGCAACTTTTTGGCATCGTTTATGAAAGACCAACGTAGCACTGTTGTCCCAAGCAGGCAAAAGAGGTGGTCTATCGCGCCTGCCCTGTTTGACTTTAACTATATAAACATGCTCCCAAGCTAACGTAAGAGTCTGACTTAGAAGCGATTAGGATACTAAATCATTGGCGACGCGCATTGAGCGGGCCCGCGCGATCATGCGTTTTTGCAGTATCTCGTGTACCCTCAGAATTTCAGCCTCCCAGTTTTCCTGGTCCTCGAGTTGGCGAATTTCCCCGTCAGAAACTTTCACGGAGCCGTACGTGAGAACCAGACACAACTAGGGGCTAAATTTGAGTACTTTAAGTTGTGGATGGGCTTGAAACATCCCTTTGGAACTTCAGCTTCCCTGATTCCCGAGTTAGCCATTTCTCCGCCAAAAACTTTCATGGGGCCGTACGTAGAAACCACGCATATCTAGGGGTTGAATTTGAAATCATTGAGTAGTAAGTGCATGGGGACATGCCTTCAAAATTTCAGTATCCCAGCTTTCCTGGTTCCCGAGCTAGCTATTTTCGCGCTGATAATTTCAAGTGGTCAGACGCGGGGCACAGATGTGTGTGGGGGTTGATATCGCGGACCTGAGACAGGACTTGGTCAGGGAACCCGCTGGCAAAATTTTGGCGCCGGAGCTTGTTTGGTTGCTAAATTGAAACACCCAGACAGACGCACGCACACAAACAGGCACGCACACACACAGACACACGTACACACATACACACACTGGGCTTGTCACAACACGCCTTTTTATGCATTTTTGTTGTGCTGCTACAGCCAGCAAAAACGCATATTGTCGAGAGGCTGTCTGTGTGTGTCTGTGTTCGGAAGCGAGTCCATTTTGTCACTGACTTTCATCTTAGCAACCAGGAAAGCTAGGAGGCTGAAACTTTGGATATATGTTCCCACACCGTGTGTTATCCTCTCGTTTTAAGATTTCTCCCCACACGCGCTTAGATCTCGCTTACGGACCCAGGAAAAAATATGCAAAGTATTTTGGCGGGAAATGATTTTGCGAACCAGGCAAGATACAAAATTGAAACTTTGCAGGAATATTCTCTGTGCATGTGCGACCTAAATATTTCAAATTCAGCTGTTGCGCACGCTTGTGGAGCGCGTACAACCGCGTCAAAGTTTACGACGTGGTACTGCGCTAACTCGAAAACTTGCCAGAAAACAATGACTGAAATTTTGTGAGCATATTTGTCGCCCCTCCAGGAACTCGTATACCTAAAATGAGTGTCACTAGCGCCACAACTTGGGGCACTTCAAAGATATTTGTGGCAAAGTGGATATTTCGCTTACCGGATAAACTGCGAGGCTGAAAATTTGCTGGAATATTCTACTTTCAAATGTGGTATTAATTCTGCTTGGAGGTGAAATTCCCCGCAGGTGGGCGTAAGAAGTACTCAACTTTACCGAGAAATCAGAAACGAGTGCATTTGCAGCGAACGACCGCCCTCATCCAAATATGTAAATGAACATTAGTTCATTTGCGTACTTGGATTTTTTAACAAAAGACCGCTCGAACAATACTTCCACTTCTTAGTAAAATGGAAATTTGCATTTTTCAAAAACTTGCATTTTCCACTTTTTCAAAGAACGAGAATTTACCAGAAAAAAGCGACCGAGCTTCATGCAAAAAACTGATAACCATGTACCTGGAGGTCTATGTGGCTCTATAATACAACACCCTCATCTCAACCTATGTCCATTCTGCTGCATGCCGGAAAAAACCAAAGCGCGGTCAATATGAGACAAAGTGTTTAGCTGCAGCGCGGGGATTACTCCTGCTATTAGCGACCTGCGAGTTTCGTGCAAAACCGGCAAGCCTGGTGCGTTCCAGCCTGGGTTGTATTTGCATATATGCAAAAACGCCTTAACATGAGGCTAAATGTGTGCGAATTCTACAATGCGAAATGCACGTATACGCAAAAGCTGATTCTGTGCTTGAGCGCTTGCATGTGAACAACAAACAGTTTCACGAAAACGCTTTTTCCTACTCAGCCTTATTTCTGTGTTAAAAAATGTCAGCAGCGTTCCAGCTTAAAATTTCATTTATGCATCAACGTGACCTAGGCGTGTCTTACACGCTGAATTTAAAATCTATAATTCGCCTGTGAGCACTGTAGGTTTCAGCTCCCTACTGGTTGCTAAGTTAAACATGAATGGCAAAACCCAAATACACATACATACCGATAATCCCTCATCAGCATGTGCTTTTGCATCTCATCAATGAAGAAATAAATAGCGGCGCTCACCAAAGTAGCCGGAGTGATCATGTGTTTTGCGCAGCTCCATCTTTTTTGAAAAAAAAAAAAAAAAGAAAAATACAATCATTAAGACAGGTGTAATGTTCAACTGTAAAAGCGTAAGGTTAGTCAGAGAAGCAGGAAATCTAGTCAAGTGCCAGATTGCTGCACGAATAATAATTAAAACAGTACAGTGCCAAACCTGTACATTATAATAGTTATCAAGAGCAACACGGTAGAACCCATGAATATTAAGGAGGAAATAATAGTGATCTAAAAAAAAATCCATCGATAGAAATTTGACTGGAAAAAGTTGATATTATGATGAATTCTTCGGATTCAGTTATTTGTGTGTACGTCAGACTCTCAAGTGCACATTTTAATGTGGATATTTCAATTGCACACCGGGTTCGTCACAGTATGCGTTTCTGCATCTGTATATATGCAACTTAATAAAAAGCGTGCCGGCTGCAGGTGCGGGGGTGCGTTTTTTGCACAGTTCCCCGCAGGTTTTTTTCGCCAGTGGCACGTTTTTCCCGGCAGATGCTTCTAGCTAAAAGAATTTGGCTGCCCACCACGACTGTTAGAAATTATTACAATGACTCCCAATTCATACCTAAAAAATTCAGCGCTCTGGATGTTTCGGCTGCGGAGTTACGTCAAGTTTCACGTGTTCATGCGTGAATGGCAACGTGAATGATTTCTTCGTCCGCAGTTGCTCAAATACGGTCCTGGGTGACGCTTAGAATGTTCCAGCATTCCAGCTGCTCTGGTTGCAAAGTTACGCCAAATTTCACGTGTACGCGCGAAACGTGCGTGAGACGTGAAAGTGATGTGTAAGTCGTTTTTGCGTGCATCTGGTCAAAGACCACCGTCGGCTATGCTCAGAAAGTCCAAATCGTCTGGCTGGTTCAATTCTGAATTTGCAAAAACGCATGCGTGAAATTTTCACGTGTTCGTACATGAGATGCAGAACAGCTGAAAAGTGATTTACTTTCATGGGCACAACAGTAGACGACAAGTAACTCCGAAAAATTGCAGCTCTCTACAGAATATTGGCCAGCTTATATCTGGAGTTGGCATGGTGCCAGTTTAAACTTTGACGTGTGTGTACGTGAGGCCTTGGGGTGCGTAAAGGCTGAATTTGAAATCTTTGGATTAGAAGCAGCCAAGGAACATCTCTGTGAAGTTGCAGCCTCCTAGCATGGGCCGTTCCCGAAGACGCTTTCCCGCCAAAAAAACTTTCACGTGCCTCTACGTGAGAACCACGCGGACCTGAGCGTCCATTTTGAGGATACGGGCCCGCACGTATGTGTAGATTGAGTTACCAAATTTTCAGCCTTGTAGCTTTTGTGGATCTCAAGATGAAAACTCGTCACAGACGGACACACAGACACACATACACACACACGCGCAAACAACCCCTCGACAATATGCGTTTTCGCATTGCATAGCTGCAAAAAATGTATAAAAATGCACAATAGAGGCTGCGAAGCAGAAAAGCCGGTTAACAATAATCCGACGCTAGTTACAGAATATTGTTCAAATGCCTTATAATGTGAGTAACCATGACTAGGCAAGTGCAGCATTGTTTGGTTCATTTTTTAACAGCTGTTGGTAGGTCGAGTTTTCGCTCTGCATTGTGCCGACTCAGAGCTGGACGCTGTGAAGCAATAAAAGAGGTACTGTTCAGCAAAGCTTGTACAGCTTAGGCAAACTATGGGTGACGATATTTTGCACATCGTTCTGATCAGCTTTCTATGGGCTAGTGCTGAGAATGATTGCAAGAAATCTCAAATTTTGCCAACAGCACATCCCACTCAGTTCACCACACCCTGGCATTTACACAAAAACATTCTTTTTTATTGGTAAATTTCGGTGTAAGTGACCTGAATTAGCAAAATCCGACACATAAATAAGCGAAATTCAAATACCAAGTTATGAATGACAAATATCATTCTTTCTCGCAGTGACAGTTCAAGATTTCTGACTGTCAACTGGATATGGTGGTGGCATTGCTGGCGCCGATGCTGGTGCTCCCGGCAGGTAATCTTGCTGCGGAGGTTGCTGTAGCAAGGCGAACTGCTGCCTTCTGTCGAAAGAATTCATTCCTGGAATTATTTCAACTCCAGGCATTAGCTCATCTGCAGTAAACTTCCAGCTAAGGCGGATTATGAAAATAGGAAAGCTAGTGTCAACATGGACAAAGTAGACGAGGCTTTAATTTGCGATGATCGTCGTGCAGAGCAAGGTGTGGGCTAAATTCAGCCAAGAAAGAAAACAAGCAATTGTTTAGTCAAAGAAATACGAAACACATTTGTAGCGTGAGAATTCGTGTTTGTGGAAGAAAATGATTTGTGTAACACCATCCGAAAACAGCGGCCAAAAAACAGGGCGAAGCGTGAACTTGAGCTGCTTCTTCCTATCGAACTCTAAATATGTCTATTAGAAGGAGGATGGAGGAAGGATGAGGAAAGCAGTCGCTTGATTTAGCGCTGTGTTTGAAAAGTGTAATAACTGACTTTGTTGATTTTGGCCAGTTGGTTGTGTAATGACGATGGTTTGTGCGCCATATGGTAGGAAACCAATACCATATTTTTTCATCAAGTGATGCCTTAAAAACGACAGAACTGGCGAAATATACGAACCGGATCAAAAAATTTAACTGAACAAATAACATCAGTAACAGGACGATGGGGTAATAGTTCGCAACCCGTTTTCATATTCTAACTCGAAACCCAGGATGGAATACACCAGTCTCCCCGGTGCGACCATGCGTTTTTGCACCGGATTAGAAGTACTCAGGTCGTTAATTGCATGAATGTTTGCTGCTTTAGACCTATCTTTTTTTTCTCACTAGCGAAAATCACTGTAAATTTTGCATAAAGGGAATGAACAATTTCCGTTTAACGGTCGTTCTTTGAAAATGACCTAGCTCAGTGGGCAATTTTCCTATCAAAACTTTTAAGAGCCCGCACGTGAGAACCACGTATACCGAGGACTGAATTTGAAATCTTTAGGTTGTACGTGGACGGGGGATATACCCCTAAAATTTCAATCCTCCAGCTTTTCTGGTTGCCGATTTAGCAGTTTTCCAGACAAAATTTTCAAGTGCCCGTGCATAACAACCATGCAGACATGGGGGCTGAGTTTTAAATTTTTAGTTCAAGCTTTCACAAAGAACATCCCTGCAAGATTTCAGCTCTCTATTCTTTCTGGTTCCCGAGATCGCTTTTCCGCCAAAAAACTTGCTTATTTTTTTAAGGCGTCCATATGCGGCACCTAGGTGTACACGGATGGTTATATTGAAAAGGAAGGGTCGCACAGGTGGTGGGCATATGCTACCAAGGTTCAACCTTCTACCGTTTCTGGTTCTTGAGTTGAAAGCGGGTGAAGTGCGAACACACAGACAGAGATACACACACAGCCTCTTGCCAATATGCGCTTCCGCTTTTGTATACACGCATAAAAACAGCGCTTGTGAAGAAATTAGCACCTCCATAATCTACTCGAAAAAAAGCCTGGGATGCAAAGGCTATTTCTGAGAAAGCCAACTTTGCGAGTACTGTGCACTCAGGCACCAGTCCAGCGAACACTCTGGAGACAGCAAACAGCCGTAAATGGAGAAAAAAGAGGAAGTGCTGCTGCGCTTACTTTTATCCCGAAGATGCTGGGATTTTTTTGAAAGAAACAATGCGATGATTTAGGCAGGTGTAATGTTCAAATGAAAAAGCGTGAATTTAGTGAGAGGGGTGGGAAATCTAGTCAAAAATGATTTGGAAAGTGCAGGACTGCTACACGAATAGTAACTAAAACAGTACGGTGTCAAACCTGTATATAATTGCAATTATGAACAGCAACACGATAAAACCCAAGAAGATTGCGAAGATGATAACAGGGATCAAAAAAAAATCCGTCGATAGCAATTCAGCTGGAAAAAGTTAACATTACAATGAATTCTTCGGACACAGTTATTTGTGCGTATGTCAGACTCCCAAATGCGCATTTTAATGTGGATATTTCACTTGCTGCCGCAGCAAAAGTATTTTTTCTGTCGATTACCACCACGCAGCCGAAGAAAAAAGCCTAAACTTGCCTGTAGGTGAGGCAAGCTTAGGCTTTTTTCTGCTTCCCTAATCACGATACTGCTGAAGCTGAGGTACGGCATTTCCATGCCACTGCTAAACTGGCAAGAGGAACTTACCAGGAGTGCGTTGCATCTGATCACACGGCACTCACCTACCACTGGCTTGCACCATTCAATGAACAGAAAGGGCAAGCAGGTCCGTCCCCACAGCTGGAGCAATGTGACTTAGTGCTTTTGTGCTTGCTCCTTTACAACAGCGAATTCTGAAGAGGTTGTTTTTTAATGTTTATTGGTCTGTTTCACAGAGTATCGATATGAATGAGTAACAGAAATCAATATGAATGACTATAACGGAGCAGCGCCGGCAGCACAAGGTTGTGTTTTTAAACCGATATTAAAGGACAGTGGGTGCAGAGCCCTGTTCCAACATCTTGAAGCACTCCCGGTTCTGTGCGAGGAATCTAGTTGCAACTTTTTCGCATCGTTTATGAAAGACCAACGCAGCACTGTAAACCTAAGCAGGCAAAAAAGGTGGTCCGTCGCTCCTGCCCTGTTTGACCTTAACTCTATAAACATGCTCCCAAGCAAACATAAGAGTCTGGCTTAGAAGCGATTAGGATACTAAATCATTGGCGACGCGCACTGGGCGGGTCTGTACAATCATGCGTTTTTGCAGTATGTCATGTTGTAAAATCGCTTGGAATCAACAGCTAGAATTTATGACATACTGTTCTCGAATTTCAGAAAGTTAATCATATATCTACCACGTGCGCTTGGAGCGGGAACGTTCCTTTGAAATTTCAGCTTACTAGCTTTTTTGGTTCCCGAATTAGCATTTTTTCTGCCAAAAAATCTTGCGGGGCCACATGAAAGAACCGCGCATGCCGGGAAGGGGGCGGGGGAGGGGTAAATTTCAAATCATTGAGTTCTAAGTGGACGGGGAACATACCTTCAAAATTTCAGTCTCCCAGCTTTCCTGGTTCCCGAGTTAGCGGTTTTCTCGCCAAGAACTTTCACGGGGCGTAGGTGGGAACCATGCATATCTGGGGTTGAAGCTGAAATCATTGAGTTGTAAGTGCACGGGGAACATACCTTTAAAATTCCAGCTTCCCGGCTTTCTGGTTCTCAAGTTAGCTATTTTCCCAATAATACTTTCACGTGTTCGTACGCGGGGCCCAGACGTGCCTGAGGGTTGGTACTGCGGTTCTGAGGTGGCACTTGGCCGGGGAATCCGCTGGCAAAATCTTGGCGCCGAAGCTTGCTTGATTGCTGAGTTGAGATATCCGGATGGACGCACGCAGACACATACACACAGCCACACATACACACCCACGCATACACACCCACATATACACACCCACACATACACACCCACACATACAAACCCACACATACATACACCTACACACATACACACCCACAAATACAAATACACGTACACCAAGGGTCGCCGCAATATACGTTTTTATGCGTTTTTTGCAGCAATGCAATGCGAAAAACGCATATTGACGAGAGGTTGTCTGTGTTTCGATTTTTTGTTGTTATATATTTCCTCCGTTTTTATGCGTTTTTTGCAGCAGTGCAATGCGAAAAACGCATATTGACGAGAGGTTGTCTGTGTGATTTTTATGCGTTTTTTGCAGCAATGCAATGCGAAAAACGCATATTGACGAGAGGTTGTCTGTGTGTTCGTGTGTCTGTGTGCCTGTGTGTGCGTCTGTCACGCACTTTCATCTCCGGACCTATAAAAGCTGCGATGTGTCTGTGTGTGCGCTGGGCCTCTGTATCGGTTTTTCATCTCGAGACCGGCAAAAGCTACGGAGCTGAAACTTTGGGGACTTGTGCGTGTGTGTGTGCGCTGCGCGTCTGTACCGATTTTTATGCGTTTTGTGCTGTGTAACAGCCGCGTTTTTTGCAGCTATGCAATGCAGAAAACGCATATTGACGAGAGGTTGTCTGTGTGTGTGTGTGTGCGTGCTGTATGTGTGTGTGTTTGTGTGTGTGTCTGTGTGTGCGCAGCGCGTCTGTACCGATTTTTCATCTCTGTTTGTGTGTGTGTCTGTGTGTGCGCTGCGCGTCTCTACCGATTTTTCATCTCGAGACCCACAAAAGCTACAGGGCTGTTTTGTGTGCGTGTCTGTGTGTCTGTGTGTGCGCTGGGCCTCTGTACCGATTTTTCATCTCGAGACCGGCAAAAGC